>VBVQ01000643.1:6541-36594 GCA_011636635.1 Tetramorium simillimum
AAATTTTTTATTAGTGATAGCAAACGTTAATAATAAATAAAAATTAATATTAATTTAATTTGTGAATTTATTAAATAATTCAAGTTTTAATATGAGAAATTCATATTAAATGAAATTGAAATAAAAGAAAATTGAATTAAATTTGTGGTAAAAGAATATTCAAAGTTTAGATTGATTCAAACATTTACAAATAAGAAAACACGTCAAAAATTTTTTTTATTTATATTAATTACAACATTTATTACCATTATATTATAACGTTGTAAGATAAAAATATTATATTATTAATATTGGGGAAAAAATAAGCTATCAATCGTGATCTGAAATATTTAGTTTTAAGAGGCAGTTTTATAACGCGTGGAAATAGTTATTGCGAAATCCATTTATGGGCCATTTATATGCCATAGCCTCGCTAATAGGATCGGTTTTAGCACGACAACTAAAGCCATTATGTCGATGCGTTTGTCTCGTATACAATGTTTCTAATATATGCGAACGTTACAATCTGACACGTATCGGCCAGACTGATATGCAGCATTCTGCGGCGCGGCGACATCCAGTATCCGGCCTAAATATTTAGCACGGCCGATAATACACGCTCCAATGATCGCCATCCGCGGAATTCGCCGACCTTGAGGAATTCTCACTTCGGTTATCTTGTCACCGAGCGGCGGCGAACGAACGCGCTGGGAGAAATTTTTCCTCGTTCACCATTCGCAAGGCGTCACCTTTTTTTTTTGATACGCTCGCAGATAAGAGTGAAACGTCGGGCTTAGGGGAATGTTTACGATTCCCCGCGGCGTGGTATACGTACGCGCGGAATTTTATGCAATCGCACCTTGTCACGCCACGCGTAAATGTCCGTATAAATTATCTTGTAGGAAGTAACGCTTAGGCCGAGACGGAGAATGTTTAATAACGTTATGGTATTTAACGTTTCGATATCTTCATAAATGTATTATTCATGAATTTCCTTCTTTAATTATAAGTGGCATAAAGTAATTGAATTACGGTAACAAAACACGAAAAATATTCTTTATATGTATAATTGGACGAATCTTTTGAATAAGATAATAATCTACCGTCCGATTCCGGTTTCAATTACTTGATACATTTGTTATTTTTGCGTGCGACAAACGTTACAGCGCGTGAGGGACGCGATTGTTCTTACAGCAAGAACGCGACACATGTCCAGAGAGCACAGGTCATCATGGTAGTAAATAACGGCAATAAAAAAAGTTAGCGGTAAATTGGACAAATGAGCGGATCTTTCGCGCGGATCGGCCAACCCTCTGTCCTGACGATTCATCATTTTCTGATGTGACCAACCTCTCACTGGATCGTTTAGAGGTGCCTCTAGCGGGCCAGACCTCGACCCCAATGATTATAACTCTCGTCTACTTTGCGGATACCTCCTCACCTATCCACCTTTCCTTTTTCGTTTCTTACTCTCTCCTTTTCCTGCCCTGACATGCTTCTCCTCTAGGATTCCTTGTAATGCGCCACGTGATGAAATACTATATATATTCATATAGGTATATTAATATGAAATATGAGTTTCGACCATGAGTCGTGGTAATTTATTGAAATTCGGTTTAACACGTAAATTGAATTTCGTAAATTTGAAACGTGTATCTTTTATTTATCAAACATTTGATTTTGTTACAATAGACATAACATTATCTTGTGTTTTTATAACGATATCACTTTTAAACGACACTTAATGAGACGTTCCAAGTAAATCCTGAACAAGCTTGAATTTGTTAAAACTGAAACATTCTTAAACTTTGGAATTTTATTCTCTGTTTGTCAAGTAAAAAGTGATAAAAAATGTACTGATATTTTTTTAGATTACATTTTTCATATCTCACTCAAAACGATAAAGAAAAAGATAAAAACTTATTAAAGTAATATCAGAAAATATCAGCAATTTATGACATAATTTGACAGTGACGTAAATTTTTTTCAAGCGGATATAAAGCAGAATAATTTTATTTCTTAATAAAGCGAAATGGAGCGTAAACATCTTTCCATTTATTTGTTTGTCAGACTCAAAGTTTATTGCAAGAACGCCGTCCGCTTTCCGCTCGTTTTACTTTTTCTATTCGTTCCGTTCGGTGTAATAAACGATCTAGTTGTAGGAAAGAAAATGCCAGCCATGGTGATATATGATAGTAGATTTATAGACGCCGTTTCGTTTATGCGTCTGAGATTTTCTCATATTACAAAAACTTGGAAACATATTATTATCTATGTAAAACTGTGATAAAATAAGAATGAGTTACGACTGATTTGAGTAAACTCTTCTACGTTTTCAACAGTATATAAAAAATATATATACGTTATAACATTATCATACATATTTATACAAATATATTATGTAGATAATTATGAGATATATAATTAGATTTTCATTAGTGGTAGCAATTTTTTAGCAAAATGAAATTTAAATCATCAAATTTAAATCCATGTGATTTCATAATACTCTCCAATAATTTTGAAGAATGTAATCGAAATGCAAGAAATAACGCTTTGAAATAGCTCATTTCTAATTATCGTCTTATTGCGTTCACATTCATCTTCAACTAACAGACAATACTTCCCGGCTTTCTACTTGATCTCCTTGCCCTCGCAACATCTTTCTCGAGTGTTAAATTACATTTATATATCTTAGTTTCTTTTCTTACGATTACAGTAAAGCGTGTTGTCCGCCGTGGATTTTCCCGCTAATTGGATTTCTCTGTGCGAGCCAATAGGTCGTGCACAACCAATTTGTTCTTGGCACGCGTTTAATATAGGCTCCCTTATTATTAATTAGTTTCAGCAACATCTTCATTCCATTTATATACCTTCAATTATGTGCGCATGGATCGGCGCACCGATGACAGATTATAGCTATAAATCACTTCATTACGCGGCGATTCCCCCGCAACCGCGCAGCTAGAAATAATTAGCAATAAATTGTCCCACTGCCAATATAACGCCTCACTTTCCCGGGATTATTCGCAGCGACGCGGCACGCAGCTTTATTAAACGCAAATGCGTAAAGCCGCGAAAGGTTTCAAGGGTCAAATCTTACGTTGCGTGGTTCGAGTACAACTAGTTATTCGATAAACTATTCGTTGCGTCGTTCCTTTTATAATTAACGTATCGTACGGAAGATTAATGTCAGTGTGATTACGAGAGTGGTTTTCGTTTTGTTCGCGCATGACCGATCTAATGAGCGTTAATGCTCTCGCGCGAACTCTTTTCGTTGCGATATTATATTGCCGCGCCGCTATAAAATCGCTCTTCTATAATCCTTGATTATATACGGTATATTTTATATCTATACACACACACATACATATTGTCTATCGGAGTACATCGAATAAAGGTAGATCAGGAAAGTCTCGTCGATCATACTTTATGTGGTAGATTTTAATCAATCATTTGTTTACTGCACGGTATTATATGTTTTTGTTAAATCTGATAAACATAATTTAAATATATATTTTTTCCTGAATATATTATTACGCGATTGAAAAGTTATTATTAAACATAAATATAAATTATTAAAAACTGCAAATCGCCTATTATATTATACAGTTATTTTGAGAGCACGATTAATAAAATGGTAGCAATTTCTATGTTACATTTCACAGGAAATGTTTGTTTACAAATAAGTATATTAGACAGGATGTTATTTGTGAATAGAGATTTAATTAAATAACGGTATACATATAGAGAGGTATTTCTTAATTTATGATACACAACCTCCATATTTAATCTTCATCTGTATCTGCCCATGTTTTTCCTTATTCAACGAGTAAACTTCCTGCTTTCGGTAAGCAGAGACACGTTTCTAAATCAAAATCTGGTTTATCAATTTTAATGATCGGTCCTGATAGTCATTTTATGCAAATGACAGTTACAATTAATAAATAATTTTTAAGTAATAAAGCGGTAACTGCACTATCAAGTGAGTCGATAAGAAACGAGTTTTAATTAAGATGGATGAAATTAGCAAAACATTATAACGAGATGAATGAACAGCGTTGATGAATGAAAGGATCAGTATCATAAATGTCGTGTGAGATCTTGATTAGTTTCTTGGGGGCAGATTAGTGTCATCTTCAAGTACAGTTATAAAACGACATAATTAAGATAAACGGATGTTATATTATTTTTTTAAGGACGGATTTTTATCAGACGTTTTTGTTTAGGTTGCCTGGTTTACTTATTAGTCGACTTACAATTCAATTAAGATAATTTTTTTTATCAATCAAGATCTGATAAATTTTATAGGTGTCAATTTTATATCATGTGGTAAATATACTTTATATTTTATATCATGTGGTAATAATATTGGTTTTTCATATTTGTGATATTTCATTGATATTAAATATATGATACTTGTTTCAAAACAATCATTTTGTGCAATTATATTACTATCATGCAATCTATTGGTACATATAAAATATGATATTTACATCGGCTAGACAAGATTTAACTTATAGCTAAAATGCGAACTAGTGATCGAATAATAATAACTAATCCGATGGCAAATAATTTTTAAATATGCATTTAACTAGTATAAAATTTTAGCTTATGAAATGTCAACTTATTTGCATTACTTTTTATTATTTAATTATCCTTTTTTTATGATGGAATTCAAAAATATATTTTTGCATTCTTTTCATAAGAATTCTTCAATTGCAATCCTCAACTATCCGTTGGATTTGGTAGTTATCTCGATTATCATTTGTTTTATCATACAAAGTGCATTTTTCACGGAATCTGTAGATAATTTCTAGATAATAAAAAAACACAAGGATTTGGACAAGAATTTATGAATAGCGGTGCTCATTATAAACTAGTAAGGCTTATTGGCTGATTCTCATGCAGAGTCCGATTCTCGCGAATCCGCCTAAGCATTGCTGGAATCTGGAAATATCTTAAAATATGTGAGGATATTCCTTATGCATCCTCCAGTTCTCGAAGATACGTGCGCATCGCGAACATGCGCTGGAGAACGACATAGCACCGTAACGACGCGTAACGGCAGTCGTCTGAGGGATAATGCCTCGAGAATTATCGTAAAACGCGAAAAGATTGCGGCCGTTTATGATATTATTCCGCATCGACTGAGAAAATTATTATTGGCTGTAAACTCGCCCCGATTCTTACGGCCCTCTTTACGATCGATGTACCTTCATATCGTCTCAGTTATACATAGACCGTACTCTCCGCGCCTTATGTGTGTGTGTGTGTGTATGTGTGTGTGTGTGTGTGTGTATATGTATATAGCACCGTTCGTAAGATTCGCCGCGTCCGACCGCGAGACGGAAACGGAGATCTGTGCGCGCAACACAGAGATAAGAGAACCTCTTCGGGATTTGTTACAGCCGAAGACCGCGACCATGCGTCTCGGACGCGCCGCTAGTCGTCTGCGATTTCTCTAATCTTCCTCTTTCAGTTAGATCGCCGACATCAGCGAAAAGTCACCGCGAGATCTCGCGCGCGGTCACGGCTCTTAGAAATTTGCCAGCGAGAGATCGGCAAAGCGATTGTAAGAATGCTGAGAATTTCCTTAAACTATTTATCAATGTCCAATGAACGTAGAACGATGTACTAATGTATAGCGTTTCGTACAGGTTTTTCTTTCTGGCTCGCGCGAGCATTAATAAATAATCATGTTTATACTGTAAACAATCTTGTCAACTGTCACAAGATCTATTTTCACTAGAAATGGGGAAAGCACACATTTTTAAATATATATAAATTATATTACTACTGCAATAATAAGTAAGGAAAATTTCATTTTATTAATCTAAACTGGTTAAATGGTGGCATATATAAAAATTAATATATTTGAATATACAATGCCAGAAAAATTTTTTTTTATTTTTGGTTTGTTTTTTTATTTACTGTAGAGAATAACTTTTACCTTACATAAAACGTGAAAAATTTAGGGTATAGGTATATACACGATCGGGTTTCAACAAATCTTATCGGTACCATTAGCTATTATCATTCTTATTCATGTTGTTGGGAAAGACAGATCTCTCAACGTGTAGGCGTGATTTACGAAATGTGTACGAGACCGCAAGACCCGCGGTTGTTGCCGCCGTTTCGGCGGCAAGTGACCGAGCCGGGAGTTTTCTGGTCGTGCGTAATCGGCGCTCGTAAACGTCCAGACTGATTTAGCCGCTTTCGCCACGAAAGCCGTCCATTTTCTCCCTAATTGCGTTCTAGGCTCGTCGATCTTTTCCTCTTTTTTTTGCTCCTTCACTCACCGTCCGCCGTGCGAGTCACACTCCTTGGACTGGCGTAGCGCGATATGTGCCGCCTTTCCGTATTCTGTCGAGATTAAACCTGATCGACGAGACAATTCGCCGTTGGCGTATACACGACTTGCACGTATTCTCGCGTAAGTACCGATATCCCTGATTTGCGCTCGCATAAGAATCACCTCGTTCGCCGAGGCGAGCGACATTCTTGTCGTTTCGCTAATGCCCATTGTTTAAATCATGTCCTTGTAATCTCCGTCAAGAATAAGCGTGATTGACGAGCCGCGCAATCGTCAATTTCAATCGGACGCGAGTCCGACTGTCGTGTATATCAGTAAAAATCGGTTTAACAAGTATATATCGGCACTTGCGCGAGTTCTAATGCATAGTAAAAGCTACCTTTCAGCTATCCGCTTGCGACACGGATCAGCACAGTACGACAACATCCAGATAATTTATTTACGAAAAATATATAACAACATCGCAGTATTCCAAGTTCCCCCTATAAAATATAAAATGATCTGCATTGTAACAGTAACGCAAATTTATATGAAGGCATAACGTAAAATATTATAGCGGGGAATGGGAGAGAGGACATGTATGCATTGAGAGTATTTCGCATTTTTTTTTGTTGGCTAAAATGCTCGAGCAAATAAAACGTAAAATCAGGGTTTGAGAAAGCTAGATTGATTCCTTTATGGGAATATTTTCGGGATGTAGCGAGTTTGCGAATAGTAAGGGGCAGGAAACGAGTTTCTGGTGCGAAGGTGATCGCGCGTGTGGCCGGTTTTTGAATAAAATCAAATTGAATCAAATAGAATCGAAATCTATCCGCTAGTATACGAACAATGGCCCTCTCTGTCAGACGAATTATCATTATTAATTTCAATGTCGATCCTGAATTCACGAACCGTCAGTCGGCCGTTCGTTCATTAATGTCTATTATATAAAACGTTTAGGGTAAATTCATCCCTAACGAGTGTACATTGTTTGCAGATGTTATTCTCAAATGATATGACAATATAGCTTAACGCGTTACTTTAAATTTAAAGTTGTTTGCAATTTCGAGCTACCAAATTGTTCTTTTTTTTTCAATTTTATTGCAAAAATTATATTTTGTAAAATTCTTATATACATATATTTATATGTACATAAATTAAATAGAGTAAATAAATTATTGTCTTAATAATTCAATTTTCTTCATTAAAGATAAGTTGTGTCATCGTTACTCCAAAAAATAAATTTCAATGAAATTATCTTTTTATCGGCCTCTTATATTTGTAACGTAAATTAGTAAAGTACCACATTGATACACTTGATACTATCTGCTTTCTGTTTATGACTCGTTTGAGCTACTCGTTCCAACGTAATAAAGGCAAAGTTTATTGTTTGAGATATTTTAATTGCCAGTTTACGATTTGTTTATGTGCTGATTTCATAATGATAAAATTAATTAATCCTCCCTTATATAATTTTCTCTTTGATTTAAGATTTCTTTATTCTCATTCTTATACTTCTCCGTTGTTTTATAAATTAAATATTTTTTTTAAACATTTTTATGTTGCACTCCTATGTCATCATCAAATAACTCGCGTAATATGTTATGGACAGTGATCATTTTGATTTACTTGACCATAAAAACTAATTAATGAGTTAATATAATTTTATTAAATATCTTTTCTTGAAAGATGGAGATAATTATATATTATTAATTTAAGTTTTTAAGTCAGTCATTTATGCGCGTGACGCGGTTCGTAATTGTCAATTAAAACGTCTTTCTATCCTCATTGCTCCGACATAGATTCTTTCATCGTTATATCGAAAAAACGCATTTTTCGCAGTCTAGCGTGTCAGCTCATTAAACTTATCGACATTTAATTATATCGACAGCTCAGGTTAGTATCTTGCTCACGCGCGACGTACGTCATGGGTAAGATACGTGGGTAAGAACAATTGACATCGTCGTAAAATTAGAAAAGATTTATAATTTAAATGTAACGCGTAAATGACGGAGCAGTAAATCCAGTTTCTTCATCGAGACAATCAGTAGCTCTTTAGCATTATAACTTTCGGAAAGTTTTCGATAAAAGCTATAAACTCATTATTATTATTATTATTATTATTATTAATAGGAAAGTGTTGAAGCGATTTATATCTTGAAATTTTAGTAATAATTTGTTAATATGAATAAATTTCATTTTACTTCTTATTGCTTATGTACTTCTTAATAATATAAAATAATTACAATAGACATTGTAAATTTTGCCAAACTTCTGAAAAGAAATTCCATTAATGACTTTGTGATTTGCCGTGTAAAATTCTACGGATGTCTGCATCTTGTTATTAATTCCTAAAATTGATACATCCGCGTTACCCGGTTATTATCCGGGTAATAATTATTATCCTGTCTCGGGTATGCGACGTTGTTCGCTCGACGAAGCATCAAGTCGAGATACGCACGAAAGATCCTCGCGCGTATAATGCAAGATGAAATCATTTGATCGACGGATTACAAGCAATACATACGATTGTTACAATCGATAAATTGTAGGCTGCGATCCCGCGCACTTATTCCTTCGTCGCTCGATGTTAAGTGCCTCGCGACGGAGAATTATTCCTGTAGTGGCGTAAAAATAGCAGGGCCTCGTTAAGTCGCGTAGGAAAATGCTAAATAGGTCTTTGAACCGGCGTAAACGAGCGCCGGAGATCTGATAACGGCCGTTAACGTTATAGCCGTGAAGTGGGCGCGCAAACGCGGGAAATCATTTCGTTTGGCGCATACGGCATTTCTTTCTGCCGCATAATCGTCCGCCGGCATAATCCACGGCGGGAAAGATTACATAAAAAAAAAAGTAGCCCCATTGGAAATCGATATGAGGAACATTAACAGTCGTGTGTCAAACGCGAGCATTTTAAAGCGAGAATGACGCAAGCCTGTTCTCTCCTTTGCCGTTTTAACTTGAGCATGGACTACGTGCGAGCAGAAACTTTATTTTCCCGAGACGGTTGATCGTATTCGAGCGGCGGCTAATAAATACTAAGAGCGCTTTCGCCGCGACACGCGCGCGTATTCTGATATAAGACTTCCGATATAAATTACACGCAGTATATTAACTTCGTGGGAAACGCGGGGACATTAAAGTCCCGCGGACGTCTGCCGACGTCGCCCCTTCTACGCTACGAAAATGATTGCGCCGCGCTTGATATCGCGTAACAAACGATCTGAGCGGCGTACACCTCGACATTTGAGTACGATCGAGCACCGACGTACGATCGGACAGTCCCTCAGCCGATGCTTCTCCTATACATATATGTATGTATATACATATACCTCCTCCTATCTGCCTTCGTGTTTATTCACATGCTTTGAATGACATACGAGGCTCGTAAAAGTGTCGGCGTCCTTCGGCCTGGATACCTTCCCATGGACGATTATTTAATAACGGCTGTATAATTAGTATTCAACATTCAGTGAATTATATCAAGTCATTTCACCTCGTAGGACCTTAACGCGCGGCACGCGGAGGCTCGGTCGCTCGTAAAAATTGCAGCGACGCCGTTACCGTTAGCATTGCGCATTAAAGTCCTTGGTCCTTTCGCGCGTCGCGCGAACGGCTCGCTTCCTTTTTTTTTTTCAATCGGCCTTTTATCCGGCTAACGATGACATTTTTATCGAGCGGTAAAACTTGTCTCGCGAATAGATGGAGGACAGGCACTTCATCCCACGGTATTTCCGGTGTCGCATCGTCACGACGGTATTTTATGTGGCGTCCCATGGTACGGATCCTTCAGTTCCCTTCTTCCTCCCCCTTTTTTTACCTTATATATACAATATATGCATATCAACGACTCATTACTAAGCTGACTGGTGTTACGCGTTCGGTTTGCAAAATGTGAGGAAATATACGACATGCGGTTTCATCGATATTTTCGGCTCTTCGCGCCTTAAATTATGCCGACTTGCTTTCGCTCAGTATACCGACTTCATAAATAATGCCTTGACTGTCCGGTGTACCGGCTTTCTTCCACCGGAGACATAAATTAGCAGACAAAATGTGCAGATTGTTATGTAATAACAATAAGTGCGAGAAGGCATACGTTGCTTTCTGTTTTATTATTTCTTCCTTAATTGGGTAACGGAAATTCTCTCGGTGCGAAACTTCCCTTGTGTGTGCCTAGAACATTTGTGTATTCTAATTGCGATAAACATTTAACTTGTTGAGTTCTTGGGTAATTTTCTAAAAATAAAATAAAATTTGCATAAATGATTTTATGCATTTTTCGTGCAATGCAACACCGCGTGAAACAGTTTATTAAAATATACCGTTTCGTATGAGACTTTTAATCTTTCTTATTTTTCAAATACAAAATTGTTTTGCAAACGATGTGAGAGCTGTGTTCGCCCATTGATAATCCCCTGAAACAATTTTTCATCTGCGAGAGATTCCGAGTCCGGCCGTGGCAGGAACTCGGGTCAGAAAGAAAGAATGGCACAGGCACGAGAGCACAAATGCAAAACGGATGACGAGCGTTTGAGACCAGGAAACCGTTTGCACGAAGTACGACGAGTGGCAGTCGGGCAATACGGACCCGTTCATTGTCCGTCCTTCCGTCCGTCCTCGCGGTCTTTCACGTGATTATTTTTGCCGGTTCGCGGGCACAATGAGCGATTTCTAGCCGGTCCCATTGTTCCCTTTCGTAGCATGAGTTTTGTACCGACTACGACCGCTCGATCCCTAGGTGTCCACTCTTGCATGCACACACAAGTTGCCAGGAATTTATTTCTTACAATTAGCAGCCTTCTCGCGCGGGAATTATTATCTAACGTTGTACATAGACTATAGAATTCATTAATCGCAAATAATTGTTTCTGCGAATTCTTTGTCACGTCGGGTAAATACTTTTTTACGGGAGAATTTTTTACGCAAATTTTTTTACGAGGCAAGTGTAAGGCAGTTAAAATTGACGCGGACCTACACATGGACCCGTACACACATGAATGTACAAACACGCGCGTGCGTGCGCAGGCGGATAATGTTTCCGACTAAAGATTCTCGATGCATATGTGTGTGTGTACGTGTATGTGTTTGGCTCGTTAACTTTTACTTTACGATTACTGACGAGACGTAAGAAAAAAAAAAAGAGAAAATGCAACAAGAATATATGTTTATGCATTCTCGCTATCTCCTTCCTCGCCTTTGTGCAAATTTCGTTATCTCTCCGTGCACGGATAATCGCGCAGCTCCGGATTTTATACCGCCTCGCTGGTTCACTTGATCGTTATCTATGCAACTACTCGCGCCGTACTATATTGCGCCCGGCGTCATATTTATAGCGACATCAGCGTTCATTTTTAATACCGGTAAAACAGAAGGCGCCAGCCTTTCATCCAGGTGCGAGCGGCCGTGCACCGCAATATTGCGCGCGCAAACTATCGTCTTGTTCGTACGCAAAATAAGAATATGTTGTGTAGCTGTACTCCGGAGGTTGATTGAACCATGCCGATGAGACGCCGATGAATGATCGGCTGCGCGCGATCGGGATCCTCAGACCGCTCATTTTCTTCAATCTTCGAGTGACGACGCTGGCACAGCGCGCATAATTGCTTTAATCGATGCAATTAGGAATGGTAATCACAAATCTATAATTGTGCTATAATTGCAGTGGAGTCAATTTCTTTCTGTTGTGGATCTTGTTCGTGATTGCGAATTCAGTTTGATTCGTCGACTAATATAAATCCGGTCAATCTGTCGAATATTCCTAGCAGTAGTAACAATTTTCTTTCGAATATTGTCCCATTCGATAAATTAGCTAATTGATTTAGAAGAAATTTAAATTTTTGACCAATTGTTTTATCAACATGCAATCAAAAATTACAAAGTGTTTTATTTCTAATCAGATAATCGTTCTTTAAAATGTCTATTCTATATATCTTCACGATTGCTGTGCACGATTCTCGTTCGTGAAACAAGTAAGCGATTTCCGGTCGCATTAAGCAATGTCTGTCTTCGCATTGAATTGCACTAACGGGTTTGCTCCAATTAATTCAACCCACATTCTTACCTTCAATTCGAGATAGTCTATTTCGTTCTCGGTTAAACTCGCACCATATGTACGTGTCGGCAATTATAATGATTCTTTCCAGCGCCGTGAATTCTACTTCTCGGATTTTATGTTGTTGCGAATAAAATCACTATCCTTGGTCCGTATGTGGCGTAAGGAGGCAGGTAGAAAGGAGGGAACGGAAAGTTGAAATTACGAGGGAACGGGGTTGTAGGTGATAAAGGTATCCCGGCAATCGCGGTTAATTTCAAGGGACGATTAATCTGTCTGAATTACTACCGGCTTACGCTCGCTTCGTTGGCGTTTAATTACAACTGTCGTACTTGCGATTATACGTACATTTCGTTCGTTGTGTATACTTAACTTAAGTACCTACATACGCCACTACATACTTTTAATTTAATTATATATTTTCGTAATTATTTATTCCGATTCCTAATAACAAATTTTGTAAATATAAAACTTAATGCAGATGTTTTGTTTCATCTGCGTTTAATATATGCTTCCGTTAGTTTTTTCAATCGTCATTGATTGAGAGAAATTATATGGATTTTCGATGTCTATGAAAACTTGTCACGAAGCGGTAAAGTGTTGTAATTAAACGTCATGCATGCGGGCGATTGCGCTTGCACTGTGCAAGAGCTTGCTGTAACGCGTTCAAATCTTTAAGGCTCGCCTAACATGTTGCATGTTTTTATAAAAATAATCATCTATTAATCTATTTTTCTGATAATTCAAAAATGAAATTTAATGCGGGTGACAATATCTATAACGTAATATGTTTACAGAAAATATAAATTTGCTTTATTTACGCAAATGTAGTTTTAAATACAAGTGCTTTACATGACTTTGAGAAATCTTGCAATAATTATAGAGGTAAGGATGTAAATAAATGTAATACAATATATACAAACAAAATCTATGCGAAATGTCTAAAAGTATGAATTGTAAAGAAGTAGATATGTATCTTTAAAATTAAAAGACTACTTCAAAATGGCCAAAATAACGAAGTTTGAAAAGCTTAATAGAAAAGTTTATAATAGTATTTTTATAAATTTCAAAAATGTTTATTGGAAAATTATTAAAGGATATAGTTTTCGCAAAGTTAAAATTAATTATAACATGATTTTGTAGCATGATATACATTGTGAAAGCATCATCTTCCTATTATCATCTTCTTATTATCAATCTTTCTCAATGGTATGCAAGATTTTACAATGATTTGTCAGAACGATTGGTATACGACGCGTCGATTATTTATTGTTTCGTGAGGTGCAAGCGTGTAAATAGCCTTGTCAATCGCGATCTTATAGCCGCGATAATGACATTCGCAGTCGTGCAGAGAAAGAAAGATGAATGGCAGCTCATTGTCGATAGGAAAGATTAAAAGACATTCCGCGTGCTATCTCTACAAAGGGTTTCTTGCCTGATATTCTTATTATCGCGTATCTTCCTGGTTAAAGAACAGATTTTTACAGTGAAGAGAAATATAGGTACTTCTACTAACATAAGAGAGACATGATCGGCTGTCAAATCTGTTGGAAGGTATCTTTCATAATTCTGACCACTTGTGATAATTTAAATATTTTTTTGTAAAATACTTAAAAATTAGTTGTGATGCTTTATTGGGATTACGCTATCGTGATTATATTATTGATTAAATAATTTATCTAATTAATTATTAGCTCATTTACAGATTTATCACTAATTAATTATCTCTCACAACGAAAAACGTATTCATGATTGGTTTGTCATAGTTCGATCACATTGAAATATAAAATGCAAAACTGGTTTATTGTACACAGTCACTTTTAAACTCATGCTATCGTTTTATCATGTCACGACACAACGGTCGATTGCCAGGTGTAGGAGTGACTGAAAGATACCCAATTCGATAAGACAGTCGATCGTTGGAAAATACTATGACCAGGCTATCGGTGAAATCGTAAGTGCGTTTATGGTTGATCGTCCAACGATAGATGGCCCGAATTGTTAAGAACTTCCGCAGCATGCACCTATACACGAATATGCATATCGTCGATCGGTCGTCGCTGACCGATTGTGGCTGTCTCGACTATCACATCTGATTATTTTTGCCGATGATATTTTTTTCGAACATCGTTTTAATTTCGATATAAATAGCGGACATTTGTTGTCGCAATATTACTAATCACCTTACCAAGGTGTTACTGATAATACAAGAGTGTTGAACTCGAAATATTTTCAAAAAATTATATGTAAATATATACATATATACAGATGACTTTTAAATATATCAAATTATAATATTACTACTGAGAGGAAATTACCTGTTTAATAATTTAGTTAAATTTATATTAGTCAGACTTTATATACCAAGTTTCGATTTTTAAGAAGAGAATGATCTTGTTCGATTAAATGTGTATATTCAAATATACTCTTGATTTCTACTGCAAATCTAATTAGGCATATTTGCAAAGAACATTTATCGCGTCATTAAGTGTTAGTTATCAATTTTTATTTCACTTATTATCGGGCAGCATTAACTTGTCGTTAAATTTTAACGAGCCAATAACAGTTTCTTGCCAGCCAACGTTAGATTTGTTTTTTTTTTCACCATAATAACTGCTAAGCATAAACTTCGACTATAATTCCTGTCTTGTATATTTTTTAATTTATTTCATTCTTGACTAGAGAAATTTTTTAATGATTATGTAAATATTATGTATTAAATATAATTGTAATTAAGTTTTATTTCAATATTACATTCTTCTCTTATGCAGAGAAGTACTTATTTTTTTATATAATACTACATTTCTTCAATAATAATTAATGGAAGATTTACAAGATATGCTGGTTTGTCATTTTACAATAACGACTTTTACAAAATTTAAAAATTAATCCATATCACTAAAATTTCTTAAATCTTAAACGGAGAAAGTCTAAAATAACTTATAAATTATGCTTAATTAACCATTACCTTGACATTAAGAATATTTAATTAAACGCTTATTGGTGAAATAATTTTATACGTTCCGCTTAAACGATTGTGAAAAAAATTTGGCGGAAATGGCAGTCAAGTATGAACGTGAGAAATTCCATAAGATAAATTATAGTTGTCTTTTAGAATGTGCACGCTAGCCACGATAACGATAACGGCAATCGTGAAGAAAGAGAAAGTGTTCGTGGTCATAATTAACAAGTTTTCGATTGAAGCTAATTTTCCTGATAACGATAATCGAACCGCCGAATTATATGCTATGAGTAACGACGAGATAAAGCACGTGGTGTGTATGTATGTGATTTTTAAGGATGTTATTTTTTTTATTAAGAAAGATGTTGAGACACGCATATTGGATAATAACAGTCTATATATAAATTATTTGCATATAAGTGGATTTGACGTTAAAGAAAAGAAGTTTTTTGATATACGATATACGATATTGCTTAAATATGAAACCAAGAAGAAAGAAATATAGCAGCACTATTATTTCATATATTTATTTATTAATATATCACCAATTATTAAATTATTTGTCACTGATATTATTTATCATAAATTAATAAATTTTTAGCTTACAAATTTATATCAAATTGTATAATATTTTTTTCACTTAGTAATTTCTTTTAAGTATTTCTTTTCATAAAACGCATGTGTGTTATGTGAATCGTACAAACAATTGATTTGTGTATTAATATATCCCAAGCCTGCGAGTTTGGTGGATTGAAAATTACAGTAGTCAGTAGTCGGATCGTGGCTATCGTCAGTTGCACATAAGAGACAGCTCTGGAATTCCGATACTGTAACGTGAGGTATGCGGGCCGCACGCCAAATCTCGCCGCGACTCGTACACGCCGCGCGTAGCGACTCGGCGTGGAATTTATACCTACTCCCTTACTGCTCGCTCGGACAGCTTTCATTAATTCTAATTGTGAGGTTAAATGCGCATCGGATGTTATCCGGGATATTCCGACTGTTGTAGCGTTAATTGCGGCCGCGGCCATTTTTTTTGCAATTTGCACCGCGGTCCCTCTGTGATTTTCTGGATGATTAGGGCGGCATGTACTCAAGAGCGATGCAGAGTTATTTTAATGCGGATTTCGACGAGAGAAAAATCGACGGGACAATAATCGGACCGATAAGTTTCATTCGATAGTGTCTTTCGCCATTTGTATACAGAGTGGGAATAGGAGACGAGTTATTGCCGCAAGTGCGTTAACGTATCGTGTCGTTTAAATCAGGCAGGTGTGCGACGCATTATTAATTCTCAACATGACTGGCTGCAAAGTGTCTTTCGATACGTTACAACGCGATCCGCGTGGACTGATCAGCGCGCAGCCGTTTTACGCGGAAAAATTATGGGTCGACGCAGAAAAATGTGGACGCAAAATCGAGGCGGAGGGATCGCGCCAGGAGAATTCGCTGTATTATTCATTAGATCGCCACGATTCCTTGCGAAAAGCGTCGCTTGCGATCGAGCAGATCTACCAGGTCGGCTGCTTTTACGGCCGTTTCACGCGACGGACATCATGAAAATTAATAGTAGAACGCCAGGCGTACTCTTTCGGTTTTTAGATCGCCGATCCAGGTGATCTGTCAGAACCTTCTTGATTTAATAGACCAAGTTTTTTTCCAGATATCCCAGATATCGACTTGGATTAGATACGGTTTAAATTTCTGCGAAATGTTTTTACAAAGAGTAAAAATAACATCATGCACTGCTATACTGAATACTATCATCGTAACGTTTTTATTTGAAGGAAACTTTAACGAAATGTAATAGAATTTATTTATCTGTTTTAACGTTTAATTAAACTATTCAAAACATTTTAGTATATAACTTTAAAAATGATTGTTAACATTAGTGATAATATTAATAAAATGTTAATTCAATTGTAAACGGAATTTGAAAATGACGCGTTTTAAATACATCTTATTTTAATAAGATGTATCAAATTTAAGAATATTGTATACGAAAAATCAGATCTTTAATTATTCTATAGACTCCAATTTTATTGTTCATTATTATAGTGCTTCACAAATATTTCTGATCAAAATCTATTAAATTTTATAAATGATTTAATTAATATAGATTTATTCTTTATTAAATTATATGATCTCATGATCTTTGTTTTTGTTAGTCTTAATAGTAGTACCAATATGTATTTTATGTGGCATGCTTAGATGATTGCAACAGTTTTAACTGTGTACGCCGAGTTTAGACGATTTCTCATGAATGCGCGCTGTGCGGGATTCTTACTCAAAATCTTATTTTTCTTCTTATGCATTTACGTAGGTCGTAAAAATTAATAACCGAAACCTCAGAACTACAGCGTAGAGCTCGTGCAATGAAAACTGCAGGTCACTGCCATTCAGCCCGTATCTTTTACCGTTGGCAGTTGCAGCACGAAGAAGATTAACTGCAGGCGTTATATGCTAGGACTTGACGTTTATTGTGGCAAAACAGCTGTGTTATGTTACAAAAGCGAAACCTAAGATGCTTGGGTGACCATAGCGTAGAAGGTTGCCGCTTAAACATTGTCCATAATACACTGACAAGTAGAAGAAAACAAGTACAAGAAATAAAGTTGCAACATTGTAATTTCTCGTTACAATCATATAAATTACAATCGGGTACGCTACGCTCGGATATATTATAACTTGAAATTATCTATAGAATTTTGCAACAAACGATATTACAGCATTTGAAAGATGTGTAGTAATTGGAGAACGATGCGGTTATTAACGGCGGATGACATATGATTGCGTGTTAGTACGAGTGGAAACATGTGATACATGCAGCACGTAATTAGTATGGATAATTATCACGAAAACGTGTAGCGTGGCGGGCGGTCGCTAATGGTTGCACAGCTGCATCTTGTTTTCTGCTCTTTTCATGACGCGACTGAAAGAAGATTAACCATTCCTTTGTCATATGCAAAAAAAGCACATCGCATTTCTCACTAGCCGATATAAAAATTTTTTATTTTATTTTTAAACTTTTTATATTATTATTTGTACGCATTATTATTATTATGTGTCGCATCACTACAAGATTTTTCATGTATTATTAATTTTTTGGTACATTTTGAGCTTTTCTATGCTAGAACTTTAAATGAAAAATACAATTGTTGAGATATCGTATATATCAATTGTTTTATAATGGACATAACATGAGTAATAACCGTAGTAAATCATGCAAGAATACGATTGACGAGATCGTATGTTCTTGCTCACGATTAATTCAATTACATTCTTGTACTTACATGGCATTTTCACAACTTAATAACTGTAGTAAGCGCACAACTCGGTGCGCCGTAAGAAACGTGCTAAGATAGCGCTTTCATCTTTATTTATTTTCCTTTACGTTCTTACACAATGACTGACAGTTTTTGCGAAACGACCACGCTTGTAAACGTCGTGCTTTGTCGCACGTAATGGCTTAGGCGGTTCATATTCTGTTTGCTGCCACTTGTAGCAAGAAGTGCAATCGAGTTGCGACGGCGAGGCAATCGAATCTGTAAATATACAGACCACGTAATACCCTTACAACATCGTAGATACCATGATGTAATTGGCTGCTGGTTCAATTATTTTTTATTATGAAAATTGCTTTTACAAAATAAGATGCGTTGAGTAGAAAATATTTTGCGCGTAGAAATTATGTATCATAATGAAGAATATAAAAATATATTGGTGAAATATTATCTTGATATGTTTCAAAACGTACGAAACAAATTGAGAAGATCATTATTTATTTAAATTATTAACGATCAAATAAATATCGTAGAGCTTTTTCTAAAGAATATCAAAGAATATTTTACGATTATATTGGATTCCTTCTTTTCCTCTTTTGGTTGGACAGATTAAGATGTTTAAAAATACGTGGTTTACTAATCTGCCGGAAGGTGAATCTGCATCTGTTTGAACTGTTTCATCGTGCCATCGTGCATTCGAATCGTTTCACTGACTGGCATCGCTGGCCGTCGTTCACGATCAAAGCGGCATCTCTTTCATGCGGCACTTGTGGACTCGTAAAAATTAATAACCGAAACATCGAGCGACAGCAAGTGGTGTATGGAACATCTTCGCTCTTTGGCGGCGATGCTGCTGCAACCCGGTTGCTGTCACTTTTCACGGTACAGCAAGAAGAAGATAAATGTTCAGCCGTTACATGCGACGGAGCATGGCGGAGGAGGTACGAAGCCTACACAAACTCTACATCCGACAGGCCGGCAGACGGATTTGAAGTCGTGCGTAAATATCACTACCGTTTTAAGCGCGTGTCTCAGTAAGGCAGTGCATTAGAGACATCATGAAACTCAGAGCAGTCTAATTTGCATCGCCACCGCTGTTTAAAAAATTTAGGGTCGACAAAATATATTGATATATATTCTTTAAAGAGTTATTATTTTTAAGTAATTAAATAAACGGATTAATGTAACAAGATAAATCATCACGATTTTATAATCATTTAGAAATACGAGGCGCGAATTTCAATCGAAATATAATAATTCTATTTTATAAGATTACAAGAGACACGTACGAGTTAACGATTATAGATCCAATTCTTGGTCGATTAATAAGTCAAACATTTTTATCTTCCAACAAAAGAGAGAGAGGAAATGCAATATATTCATAAAATGCTAACTAAATTTTTCTTATTTAAGTATTATGAAAATATAATTATGATATAAAGGTATAGACTTTATATCAATTTTATGTGCCATCAGAAAATAATATTGTTTAGGATTCTTAAAAATATTCTTGAAACATGTAAAGACATTCATCAATTTTGAGTACGTGTGATTAACGTCAATCATTTAATTGATAATTTAACATTTAAACGTTTCTAAGTTCTTTGTAGCACAAAGCATACTATTCATACGTAGGTTGCAACATCGCGAAGTCTCGATTGCAGCCACGATTCTTGAATTTCGCCAAGTGCCTCGCCGTAGTAGCGTGAGCAAAATGCAAATTCGTCGTAAACAGAGAGAGAAAGAGAGAAAGGGTTGATATATTTATGAAAGCACGCGGAAGCGCGTTGCCACTTTATCGCGAATTATTATTGAATGTAGTTGAATTTATTATATCTTTAAATTAGGTAAGCGATTCAATTATGTAAATGGCTTGTAAAATGACAAACCCAGCAAGCGCTTAGAGGCGAGATACCGATCAGAGCTTAAATTACGAGATAAAAATAAGTTACTAGTCAAATATATTATGGTTTATCTACATAGTATGGCGCTGTATGTTTCGTTACAGAGGAAATGACTTCCATACAAGCAGTTGCTTATTAAACCGCATTCTCCTACGCGTAACATAAGAAAGATTTTATTTCTAAAATTTTATTATTTTGAGTTTCTAGATTTTATATCTCTTATTGCGTTTTTAATGAGATTTGATAAAAGTGTATATTTCTTTTCGTTTAAAATGCAAGAACGCGCGTAGAGTCGCGACTTCAGAATCTCATTGCGGGAATAAAATGGTGTCTGCACGCGGAAATTACGGTGTCGCATCTATCATTCTTGAAAAAAATATCTTCGGCACACTTTATCGAGTACCGGATCGAGTGACAAGCTTCGAATTGACGGCCTATCGCGCACAAAGCGCGACATGCCGCACATCTGTACACGCACGTCACGGCATATATATTTACCTATGGACATACCTATGTATGTAATATGTGGATGCACGTGCAGAATATATCCGCGACTTTGGGTTTTATCTCTTGGTGAACACCCGGTTTTACCATGTGCGACAGTCGGCGAAAAAGATACTATGAGAGTTATCTAATCCGACGTCCTAACTTGTCGAGGCGGGAGTTTACGATTTCTATATGACTAATAAATAAGATTAAGAAAGAATCTCTATAGAAAAATATACGGACTGCAGATTAAAGCTCGTGGACATTAATCTAACGCAATCTAACGGAAATAGTTAAAGTACTTAAAAATATCAAAAGGATTGAGATTATGCATTCATCTATTGGCTATGCATACACGCTGCGGGTAGGTAAGTCGTATTTTATTGTCGTTTTATTAATCAATGCCGTTCGGTTATTGAGTAGGCAGTCAATGTCCGTTTTGTCCGTAGGCTGAACTAAAACACCACGTGCAACGCATGATTGGTAGCCCACGTGTGTGACTTTTGTCAGCGTGTCAAGCCAAGCCGCTGCTGTGGTGCCGCGAACATACTTGAACAATCTTTTTTAGCTGGCTAGCATAACAGAAATATTTGCAGTATGAATATATTATCTATTGAAATGCACAGACTCAAATCCGTCGACAGAGTTTTTAGAATATTTCGAATATTTTTGACTTGGAGATCATTTAATTATCATTAGTCTGATGACGTTGATCTATGATTGATCGACATCATTTACTTATTCAACAAAATATATAAGTTTCTATAAAAAGCAATTTCATTTTCTCGAGTATTATAATTCATCATATATTTCTGGAATCAGAATTTCTAACCTAGCTAGCAAATGCTTTTAGAATTCAGAAAATTGTCAAAATGTTTAATATATTTTTTATAGTTTTAGTTTACTTTTAACATTCTTATAGTATTAAGTACAAATCTAAAATTAAATTTCTATAAGCCATTAAATTTCTGAAAACTGTTATATCACGATGAATTTCAATCTTTATTACTTCTAATATTTGTTATTATTTCTGATATTTAAATCATTTTTCGATTAATTGTTTTTAATAAATGAAAATGTATAGACGTTTCTGATCACACCTGTTAAATTCACAATGTCATTTAACATTTTAAACCAGCGACACATGAATGACAGAATTGTTACAAAACATACCGACAACCCCTCAAAAGCAATTGTTTGTTACGTTATGAATTTTATTCCCAGGAACGTTAGAAACGATAAATCATAATTGAGAAACGGGAAATGTGTCTTTCATAAGAAGTTGCCCATGGACAAACGAATTGATTTCCGGTCTAAGATGTCCATAAAACGAGGACATAAATTGTCATTAAAACGTTAGTCGAGGCGGGAAAAACTTCCATAGAATAAAATATCGCAACGCATCGGCCGGACATAATGAATCACCGTTCTAACAAGAATTATCGGCCTCGTTGCCTATGATTATGGCGGATGTAGCTACTAATATTGTCAGAAGCGACGGGTAATATCGCCAGCAGTTTAGATAATAATTTACAGCTGCGTGATGTATTACGACGCATTACTACAAATCTTTTCATTTATTTATAATAATCTTCAGCGTACTATTACATGTTGTGTGCAAGAAAGATTACATATAAATGTAATTTGAGAAATTATGTATATGTCGATATTCTGGATAAATTACAATTGCATAGCGGGGATCCAAAAATGAATTTTTTTTACGTAAATGAAGAGAATATAATTCATATTTATTTGTTGCGTAAACAAAAATGTACGGCAACATTAAGAAAGCAATGAAAATATTATTTAATTTAATGCTTAGAAAATTACGAGCATAAACATGTGTCATAAACTGTCTGTAGAAACGTTCAAGACTAAAAATTCTTACAAGAATTGCTTTTGCTATCACTTATTGTTACTCTACGCGTCTTTTCATGTAAAGGCAGTAAATTTACCACTAGCGCGAATGGCTGCGATTGCACGCTCCGTAATGCGTCATAAATTTGAATTTCCAGGCGAACTATACGTGAGAAATAGAAAACGATGCGTGAGATGCCTCGTAATAGTTCGTTGTCATTGGCGTCGAACTTGGAATCAATTGCACGTAAAGAATCATAGAACTACTATGTTGAATTATATTTTCCCAAATTGTGCGGTATAAAAATCCAATTCGGTTCATATAAGAATGAAGCTTAAATTTTTCATATTTCTTGTTAATTTGTTAATTTTCATAAATTCGTAGACAACGATAAGTATAAATAAGTTTACACGCGATTTTTAACAATATTTTACAAAAAAAATTGTATATTTTAACTATTTCGCGAAGTTGAGATCAAGTCTTAAATGCTTGCACGAATGGGCAAATAATGAGAAGATGATCGCGAGATGGTTAGATCTTTTTCCTAAAAGAAGAGATTCGTATTTTTTTTTCTTCTGTAGAAGTCGACGCCAATGTTACCGGCTGTTCTCGATTATTGAGTCTTGTCGTAAAATTACGCCTCATGCTTTTTTCTTTAGATTGCAATTTTTCCAAGCATTATGCGGGCGTGCGCGTATTTCGCGTGTGTTTACTGTAAACGCACGGCCACATGTCGTAGATTCTTTTTCGGCTCCGCACCCGGCCTGCCGGGAATCACACGGCTTTTCAATCTCGGCCAGATGGAAATTTACTTGTAGATACGACCGCTCGCGATCGAATAATAAATAAATTGTTTTACAGCCGTGCGATTTCATTATTTAGCGATACTGTCGACCGTTAACGTCCGCCTTAATGTCCCGTTCATTCGTATGCGCCGTGCGTAAACCAAGCTACGGCATGGAATTTCACATGGGCAAATTGCAAATGTCTCGGTAATTTCTCGCCGAGCTGACGGCGCGGCGGAATGGTCTTCGCGAATAGGATGCCTCAAGTTTCAAGTGAACCTTGTCGATCGACCACGTCGTTTGATCCAGACTTGAGATTTTCTCAGTCACAAATCGATAATGACCGCAACAGTCAAATGTGATAACTGACGTTTTATAATGAAATTACAGATGTTTACTCTTATTCTGTTTATTGATTAGATTTCAATCAATTTAAACGAATTGAACTAAGAAATTTTTGTAAGCTTTTAAAAACGCTGTAATAGGATTTGACTTGATATACAGATAAGTAGTAGATTTAGTAAATTTTCCTATAAAGGCTGATATATCAAAATTTGATTGGAATATTGCAATTAATTGTAATGAAATTTTTATTGAGTAAACATCAATTCCAAAAAATTTGTTTTCAAAAAGATAGATCGAATGAAGCAATTGTTTTTAGAGAATTTTGTATGTTAAGTAGATATATGAAAGATATATAGTAATGAAATTTTTTGGACATCATCATTCAGCAAAAAATGCATGTTGACAATCAAATCGTTTCGTAATTATTACGGTTATGACGTTTATTGCATGATTGTGGTAAAATCTAATTTGCTATAGCGTTAAACACGAAGTGGATCAACTTAGTAGAGATTTGATTGTGCCGTTATGACGCGGGATACACAACCGTTATGCGAGAAGACGTTAAATTGTGTCATAAAAGTTCCTTTTTGTTTTATCGTCGTGGCAATAAAGTTGGTACTATTACGGACGGTAAAGCACCTGCTATATTATTCGCGATTGCTATATCTGAACGATAAGTATAATAGCGATTGTCATTATCGTAGTTTACTGTAAATTACAGTGATGCAATTTGGTTTGCTTTCTCGTGGAATCGATATATCTTTATACCGTGCATGTTTCACGGTACAACCCAGTAAATAGGGTTGTAACGCGAATGGATTAGCAATTAGCATGGCCTGTCGCGCTGTCGTTTCACCGACCCAAAGAAATGTATGACAATAACGGTAAAAGTTATGATAATAACGCGGTCATTATTTTCATTGGAAAAGTGATCGAGGAAAGGAAGTGCGGCTACAGCCAAATATATCACTAAATGCAGTTTCGTATAAATCATATTGTATAAATTATTGGGCTATAAATCGTCCGATTACAGCCCAATGACAATCTTGCAACAAAAATGCAACACTGAAAGGTGTAACGAAACTAGATAAACTTGTTACGTCACGTCCTCCGTGCAACATCTTATTTTTAACTACATATATTACGCAAATAATTATTCAAATGAAATTTCATTTCATTCGCGAAGAAGCTGACACAATTATTCTTTACTGTTGGAATCCTGCAAAAAGTATTTCGTTGTACCGATTAATTTTCTAATTAATTCACAACGCGTAGCACGCCGTAATCAAGCCCGCTCTTTTCGTTTCATAATTTAGCTGAGAATTGATTGCACCTTGCCTCCACGCCGCGTACAGTCCGATCTTCTCTGTACCTGCATCCGTAGGTAAATACGAAGGCAACATAGCAGTTGGCAGTTACCTGTTACTTCGGGTTAACTTATGTTCTACGAGAACGCCGATTTTTACGTGGAGGACCGAGATAGGTTACGGCGCGGACGGAATTAATTATCGTCGGATGATTAATTCACGCGCGGACACGCTGTCATTTTGTCTCACGGCGGGGAATCTATTTCGATGTTGCGCGCTGCCTCTCCACCCAACGAGAAAATCGAGAATCGAGAAGGAAACGCGCGCGCGTTGCAGGGTATATCCTGTAACCTGATGCTAAAATTACCACGTGGGCTTCATTGCGGGACGATTAAGAGAAATAATCGTCGTAAGGTATCGCCGGCACATCCAAGTAGCTTTTAAACGCGCAACTTTTTACAGCTGAGATCTGTGATCATGTACTACCGTGTATGTCATCTGTGTAACGTGTTATCGCTTAAATTGCATCATTATTTCTCACTTCAGCTTTGATGTGTCAGATTTGTTAGAAAAATTTATACCCAGCAAGACTAATGCATGACTGAGCTTAATAATGGATAGCAATTTTATTTTATGGATGTAGTATTACGTAAAATATATTTAGCGGTCATATTCTAATAGATAATTATATTAAATAATGCGAAGGCTAACAAGATATATAAGAATATAATATATAAATCGTAACAGTATAAACAGATACATTCAAAACTGACCCCAATCACATCGGTTGATATTCGGTTGAATTTGTCGTTGAACACTTTGCCGAGCCCGATAGATAAGATCAGTTGTTTCGACATCTGCATTGCGAATACGCGGTTAAAGAAGATCGCTCAACCAATAACGTGAGATCCCTATCAGCAAATCGTGGCGCATTCCAACGAGCTGTTACGAGTTACGGGACACTGGCGAGTGTGCCGCCTTTGACCTGTCTCTCTCCTGGAATCTGTCCAATGATCAACGGAATAGAGAAACACGCTACGAATACAGAATCTCTATCGTTTAATTCTTTATTCCGTAGTCGCGAACTGCGACAAACGTTGCGGTCTAATAGTGGCGCATTGTGATAAAATCGAACGTGTCGGAATTAGGAGCAAAAGTAGTATTAACCAGCGCAAAAATCAGATCAGCGCAGAAAAAAAAACTTTGAAAAATGTCTGGAATATTGTTGGAAATTCTGTACAAAAGAAAAAGTTTAATATTTTTCTTCATCTTAAAAGCTTAAAAAAACAAGATTATATTTGTGAGACATTTATGTTTATTTTATGCATTTTAAAAATTACATGATTTTTTTTCTAAGAGAAAACATTGTAAATTTGAATAAGAAATTTACTTTATGAAATTTCTTGAAGGTTTCTCGAGATATTTCTACTTTTAGATCTCTGTCAACATTAGATCTGGTTTATTTCAAGTGCAGTTTTCAAACCTCTTCTAGTTTGATCGCGTTTTGGTCGTCCATTTATGCTGGCGTTATTTATCTTGATTACTACGATTTCTCTTTTCTACGAGACGCGTGGTGATCGACGTCGTACTGCGTGAACGATCGATTATACCAGTGCTATTTGGTGGTTGATTGCGATTTATTATTGTAAGGTATTACGTACTAGCGGCACAAGAGAAAGGCCGGTCGAACAAAAAGTGCATCATAGATGGATAGTTTTACATACAAGTTCCTGTTCTGATATAGCAAAATAATGTTCTTACAAAGATGTTGATAATGACAAATTTTTAAACTTATTAATTTTTTAAAATATACTATTTTTTATATTTTGTATTTTAATGTAATAATTAATACATTTTTAATGAAAATTGGTATAATAAATAATTTGTATTGACTCGATGAACTTCCGGAAAAATTTACATTGCATGTAGAAAAATTATATTTTTCTATTTTGTTTTCCCTTATTTCTTATATCCAAATTAAATTTATGATAAAGAATGGATAAAAAAGAAATCAATCAATTCCAATAAAATTACAAAATAGTAATTTTATATAGCAAATATACAACAAATGAGAAGCATCTTTGTATTTTTGTAATAAATATTTTAAGAGAATAACAAATATTCTCTGCCGAAATAAACTTCTCACGATGATAACACTCTTGAGAACATATCTGCTTACGCGTTTGCATCATGGTGCCACAAGATTTCATTTTGAACGAACTCATGCTGCGACCGGATTACAGGCTCGCAATAAACACCATAATTGCTGTTAGCCTTTTAGACGGACCGACGAATAGGGAAAATAAACGCATAACTGACTCGCCGAAGATTTACGTCTCTCTAGTTTCGCTCACTTGCCGAGAGTCGCGAAAGTTTCTATATTACCGCCTCTTAAGTCTGCGAAATGTCACTCCGCTCGAATTGTACGCGTTGCTCGCGCTGACTGATAGGTCAACTCAGAGTTTTCACAATCGATTAGGAGTTTTGCTTGAAGAGGAAATGGCTTTTATACACAACACTAGATTTTTACTTTACACACTTTGAATGATTGAATTAGTGTTTAATATAATTTGTCTATTAGCACATTTTTTGATGTTTAATTGAATGGAGTTAATTGTGTATCATTAATGATGATTGCATAATTGAAAAATTAAAAAATGAGAATGTGATAAGATGTAAATACATTTTCACTGAATAATATAAAAATTTTCATTGTTTCTTTAAATAATCACTCTTTTATCATTAACTTGCATTGCGTTCGTGGATTGTAAGTGCATTATAAGTTCGATTTTATGTGACGGCGATATTAATAGCATTATTTATTTTCTGTACAATATCCGTGATTTAATGCGGAGTGCGTAAACGGTTTCACGTTTCTACGGTTTTCATCGATTCGATGGTTCATAAACCACAAGATAGATGGATCACCGTTCATAATAATGCGAAAGCTAGACTTTTCACCGCGGTAATTTCTGATAAAATGCCGTGACCTCTCGTAAACGTTAAAAGACCTTGAGGATAATAACAAATGTCTGTTGTTCCGAAATAAATTGGCATTTTCATAAAGGGGGAAATGCCCTGCCTGGTTCAGTAACCCCGCTAACTTGCGTCCGACGTGTGAAACTATGTCTGACAATATCCTGTACATTTCTTGTAATACAGATGTACATACATATTTTGTCGAGTTATAATAATAATGTAACTAAAAGATACATCCACGTACAAACGTGAATGATAAAGAATATGACATTATTGTACTGACAAAACTGGAAGAGTCGATATTGATATTTCGCAGATTTTGGCAATCAAAAGAAGATTTACGAGGAAATCGTTCCGTAAAGATAGATAGACATCGTTCCTTATCTGCATTTTTATTATTTACATTACAAGATTTTATATAAATAATTTTAAGTACAATTTTTTTTATTTTTTGAAACAAGATTTTAATTCTTAATTAAGTCTTAATCAAATACATATATTTAGAAATTTTTTAAAAATTTTAAAATATGTGTATAAAAATAATAAGGTAATAAAAATTGTAATAGTGTTTCCATTTTCGTCATATAGAAAATAAGATCACTTTAAACAAGGTATATAAAATATGTTTACATAAAATAATTTATCATAGAATAATATTTATAAAGATAAAATAAAATTTTATAAATCTCTCTCAAGAGATCGTTTCGAACCGCAAATAATACGTATATTTTCTTTTCAAATAAGACGGAATTTTTTCTCAATCTCATCGATGCTTTCACTTGGCGTAAACGTACGCGCGATCATATTATCGACCTATGAATAATATCTCCAACGCAGAGACATTTGTAATTAATTATAGCCGCGTGATCTTTGAGCTATGTATGGCCGGAAGGTAGACGGAGATCGAAGATGATTAGAAATAAGCTTGTGTAACAATCCCGTTACTAAGATGTCGGAGGTGAATTCATATGTTGGGGAGGGACGTACTTTATAGATTTCCTTAATTTATAAAGAATTTAAATCGATTTACGTATGTATGATTACATTCTCTAGTCTCGCTTGCTAATATATCGTAAAACATTTTAATATCCTTTTTACACAGAATCCACGTATACCTTTTATTTCATTTTTTTGTAACGTTATAGTAGTCATTTATAAATGAATATTCTTTTTGCCTTCATGAACTCTTAGAGAAATTACAATTAAATTTGATATTCTAAGATCTTGAATGAACGAAGAGAATTTCACAAATCGTAAAGGATGAAAAGCACTCTGTAAATTCTAACGAACGAGACACTCTTCTCTCACGGTTCTGCCGTGAAAGAATTTACGCATCTCTCTCGATAAATTAAATCGATACTCTTATCCCTCGTTCTTTTCATTCGCGCGAGAAGGTATGCGGTTCGCGAAACGTCAAAAGTCTCGATGACTCACGCTACGTGAATATGCGCCGTGACGGCGGCGCGACGGTCCGCCAAATGAAAATCGAGGACCTGCGATAGGAATGTCAGACCTCTAGGAATCCCGGTGTAGCGGTGCAGGGGTCCCGTGCATACGACGTGGCAGGGTCGTAGCCACAGTGGGCAGTCTTGGTGCTGTCAGTACGCAAGAAATATAGTCGTACGCATAGGAGCGTGCAACGCATAATGACTACACGTGAAACCACGTATCGCCGCGGGTAGGTACGCCGCCTCGCTAATTATAGGTAATTATCGTTGCCGAGGAGCCCGGACCGCGAGGATCCTCGCGGGAGAGCGCCGCGGCGCGGCGGCGAGAACCGGGCACAGGAAGACGTGCGGGACGGGATCGGGGGGGGG
>VBVQ01000643.1:36604-51336 GCA_011636635.1 Tetramorium simillimum
GGGGGGGGGGCGTGAAAAGAAGCGGCCCGCTACCGAAATGATCAGGACCCCAACTCTGACCGACAGGTTGTTGTTATCCAGATAGCGCCTATTGAATTATGCTTTTTTTTTATCGCGACCAAAGCGGATCCGCCGTCTGGAACCGTCCGATGAGAATTTAAGGTCCGACTCCTGCAAAAGAGAGACGTAGGAATTCGAGCGGCCTCGTGGAGAGATAATTAGAGGCGTGCGTACATGGAACGATACTCAAATGGATATTTAGTGTGTGCCGATCAGGGCAACCGGGGGGGAGTGGAGCCGGTTGGAGGGGTCAGAAATTAAACGAGATGAGAAATTGCTGCAAATTATGCCTCTCGCTCGTTTGTTATTCTGTTAGAGACCGCGTGCGATTCGGATTACATGGAAGTGCGAGTTCCGATAGGGAAATAACTTGTACGAGTCATAATCACAAGACGGCGTGCCGGGATACTTTGCTTCTCGAGATACATATCGAACAACAAGGATTTGCTTTTTCCGCCTGGATTCGTATATACTCCACGAATATTGCACCACGTATACATTAAATCGGGAACTTATCTCTCAAAAGAGATTTCTCAAAGAATTGAAATAATTCATCTAAAAAATATATTTTGAATAAATGATCGCTCTGTGAGTTCGTTGCATTTGTGCAAAGGTTCGAAGTGAGGCAAGGGTTAACCGTACGTCTTCGCCGTTAAAATCTCATTCTTTTCTCTTTCCGATTAGAAATCGTTATGTTAGCGTTGGTTGTTAGCAAGACTCTTTCGAGGTTCGAAGTATAGATTGATAAAAGTTTCCGGATGTATTGTCTAAAGTTAGGTAAAGAAGGTTCTCCTGCGATTTTCCGCCCCCTCAAAAGAAGGGAGAAAAAGGCGCGCGCGCGGTTCGAAGCACGCGCGAGGAGCGTCGGAGGTGAGCCATTACGCGCGCGCGCGCATAAAAACCGATCGCGTGCAACTGCATGCGTAAAGAAAACAATACGAGGTGGCGCATTACGATGCTGCTGGCCGGCAGCGGAGATAGCCCCGGTGCCAAGAAAGAGAGGCCTAATGATCGAGCCAGCGCCGTTGATTTACGCACTGCGGCACACGCTGCACCGCGGCTTTGTCTTCCGGGATCGGCTCGTTAATAAAATTTTCTGTAATAGCGGACTCCGTCATTTTGCCTTGCCTTACTGCCGCCGGCCGTGCCGGTCGTTTGTTTTATTATTGAAAACCGCCATAAACCGCCTAAGCCGGGAGATAACATTCCGCGTCTATCCTGGACAAAGATGGGAAGCAACAAGGGGCATAGCCAGGAATCAGAGAGGTGGACGTGCGCGCGGAGGTCATCGCAGGGATACGCGAACTGCGCTTTCATGCGATTCTACGGTCATCAGACAATTCCAGTCGCGTTTGCAAAGTCGATGTCTACACTAACGATCTTGATTGCGAATTTAGTTAATTTATCCTACATTAATCAAGAATTATTTTATAGAGATAAATGCTTTGAGTTTAAATTCGATTTGTTCCATAATAAAGATTTCTAAGGAATTTCGATCACAGATATTTCGTCACACGTATAAACTCGTAAAAATAAAGAGTTTGGCAAATTATTATAATATTGATTAGTTTACACGTATTTCTATAGCAAAGAAAAAAATTGATTCATTGTGACAGAAAAGCTTGTTAGTAATCATTTTTATTTTAAGATAATGCGAAATTAAGTAACTTTTATTTTATAGAGACAAACTACTAATTTCTTATAGCAATTTTCAGAGGTAGGGACGTAGGGCGTACATCTGGAATTTATAAAGTAATTTCTTGTTGGATGCGATTAAAATGAAATTAGTCGGTAGAAAATGCTCCTCTTCTCTCCAGCTGGGGATGTAATCAGTGAAATTGGCAAAGTATATAGCCTTGCAGTTAATTTAATGTTTATTCGATCGCTTGAAAATGATCTATTCGCGAAAAAGAATAAATAAATTAAGATTATGGCGAAGAGCATAAGATTGGCACCGGAAATCCACGGCACATCCGTGAGCTTGTTAATACGTTTTTAAATTAATGTTTTTTACGGAACATATTTTAGATGTTAATGGCGCGATAGCCGGAGACTTCAATTACATGGTGACGCCTCTAACGGTCTCTGTCTGCTGCGGCGGCAAGTCTTTTGAATTCGATCGATGCATGGAATGCACGATGAAACGCGTTGATGGCGAACACTGGTCCGTTAGAACGCATCTTTCTGCACAGTACCGGACAATGGCCGGCATGAATGCAAAGAAGCATTTGCTTCCGTTTTAAGGTTAACAGCGGTATCATGAAAGCGACTTGAGTGTCGCTCGCATGTTAACGTTTCACGTACGACGTTTTATATTCTAATGTGAAACAAGAGTCTCTAGATTCGTCGTCATTGGAAAGTCATTGAATCATGGAAGTGCTAAGCTCTGTATATATTTTTCTATTGCAAAAAATCTAAAAAGTAAAATTATAGAGAAGCCATTTTTTAAACATTGCCATGAAAGATTTACAACCATTAGGACAATATTCATCCCTTCGTTGTTAGGGTGATATCTATGATTTCTTTTTCTATTTGTTTATTCTATTTTATTTTATCTTTTTTCTTACTTTTTGTTAAAGAGTATAATTAGAATAGTAATAACTTCGGGCAGTATATGTTCTACAAAAATTATAAACAGAAATTGTTTATGAACAATTGTATTACCATTAATTGCCGTTACTAATTATATGAATAGTGTTGTTATGTCATGTCAATTTTTTTGTATACTTGCTGTGCGATACTATCTACTATTCTATTATTATATTACCCTTCTCCAATTGAAAAATCTGATAAATACCGAGAAATAGGGGACAGGTGTATATAGCTTCAGAGCGATTCTTAAGTGACATCGCTTTTTGGTGCTATAATATACGTGAAAGGTGCGTGATGGTAGTATGTATCTCGTTAAGGGTTAAACTATGACGTGTTACCGTGTTACCGTATAAAACGATGGAATGCCGACGACGCGGCAGCTGCGAAGCTTCACGAGAGAATGAGATACCTCTTTTTTAAAGAAAAGAGACGCTTTCTTGCGTGTCTCCAAGTGAATGAAGCGCAGAGCATAATACTTAAAACAACCGATGGCCTATCATATTATCGAATGCTAATGCAGTCTATATAGACAGCTTATTGCACTTTGTCGGTTACAATTCCTTTATTAATGCGCGCCAGATAAATGATGATGGCAGTAGCGATCTAAATTAAGAAAGATGTTCAGCAGCTTGGCTGATGAAACGTGAAACAGATTGTGTCGCGCCGTTAATTATATAATGCACACGATACTTTACTGTTATCAGACGACAGGTTTTATGTACGCGTCTTGAGACAGCTTGCATATGAAGCATTTATACATGCAACGTACAAGTTTTATTACCCACGTACGCCAATTTATCAAAGATTTTTATAATAATAATTTTACATTTTTATTAGCATGATTATGCAATATACGATGTAATAATGTTTTAAATTAAAATTAGATAGACGACGAGAGATTAATGCAATTTATGGACACTATGTACCAATATTGGACATTTTTATTTCGCATTTTCTTGTACCTATATATTACATATATTTTTGATAAATACTTTTAACAAATACTTAAATGTATACTTATGTCACAATTCTAGTAGTATGGTGCATGCGAATTAAATATAGCTCATTCCATAGAAAAATATCAATTTTTATCAAAATTCAAATATGCTAAATATTCAAGAAATCAAGATAATTCATGCATCGAAGTTGCGACGAACCATCACGCAGCCCTTCGATTATTCGATATTTTTGAAAGAGATACTTATGAAAGTGCCGAGTTTTTGCGTCTGCGAATCATTTGGTTCACAAAGACAGGCGAGGGGTGTCCCGTGTTTCGTCATAATGTATCCGCCGATATAGATCATTGCTTCGACGTAATTAAAGCAACAAATTCCGATGTATACCCGCAGGCGCACGTTGGCGTTCGGTGTCCGAGCGTTTCCTATCGCACGACGATCGGCAACTTTTGATGGATCGGTACAGGTGCGTGCAAGGAGTTACGGGCGCGTTTCCGATCACCCGCATCGACTCGCAACGCGCGGCGTAGAATTATTTACGAGCGCGACGACCGATATTCATAATTGTCGGATAAATGCCGACGAGCCAATTAACGCCATCCTCCTCGACGTGCAGCGCGCAGCACAATCGCGAAACCGTCCGCTCCTCTCTGTCGCCATCGTGCCGCCTTAACGAGACGTTATCAATCTATGCGGGTTAGAACAATTATGGGAACGAGAGCACCTTTTCGATCGGTGACGTGATGTTAATTTATCAAGTAGAAGCATCGCACGGAGATCCATTAATCGCGTAATTTTAACATAAATTAATATGAGTCTGCATAAATTAATATGAGTCTGCACTTTATTTACGATGATTATGAAGAGTGCATACCAGTACGCAAATGAAGATTTTGTACAAAGTTTTACATTTATATTAATATCTGTTAACGTATTTGTTAACGTATAAAACTAACGTTTATTTATCCGCCGCAATACGTCAATTTATATTGCTTAATCGTAGACTTAATTTGATTAACGAATATTGTCGAGAAAAAATGAAGCAGTATGATCTGATGAAGCATAATCTTCTTCGTTAATATAAATATTTTAAGCTTTAAGTAGCGACGTAAGATAAGTAGTAGTTTGATAAAATACGAAATAGCAAAGAGAAGTAGAAACGGCAATCTGCCGCATGCTAATTGGTCCGAATACCGCGTAACTTGTATTTATCCCGCCTTGACGACGTTAGGAACGGTAGTTCATTACCCGATTTTTAAATTCGGTATTCATCGCGGCCGCAGATGCCGGTGCGTGTACGTACACGTACACGTGTATGGACGTACGAGACACATGGCGACACATAGGCGCGATCGAAAATTGCGATCGAGCGGGCGCGACATTTAGTCGGCCACGAGATCGTAGCGCGAAGATTAAGGCGCCGCTTGTGCGTACTTGCGAGCTCGTGGAATAAGCGTGCACATTGACACGAGGGAGCTCGCGATAATTGGAAGGAGGATAATGACAGTGCCGGTCTCTCGCCCGTTGACGGTCACGCTTTCCGAAAGACGGTTCGGGTACCAGAAAGCGGCGGATCCAATGAGTACGTGTGACTTTGCCTCAGGTGCATCGATAATGAGCGGTTCTAGAGACACGTCACAAATTTGCAGTATCACTACGCGTTGCACCTGGCCGCATATGACCGCTCTAACAAGGTCGTGAAATTAACGATGATTATGAAGACTTGTATACCAATACGCGAATGAAGATATTGTGCAAATATAAAGCTTCACATTTATATTATCTGTAATATCTGTTAACATATAAGGCTAACGTTTTCTCATATTATTTATTTATTCGCCGCAATATGTTAACTTATATTGCTTAATCGCCGATTTAATTTGATTAGAGAGTATCACCGAGGAAAAATGAAGAAGTAATCTGATACCATAATGATGGCTGTATTTTGATAAAATACGAAACAGCAAAGAGCTTAAGCTAATGGTGTCCTCGATCACTTCTGACATATTAATAATGTCGAAAAATAACAGAAAATATAGAAAGTTAAATGTGCAGAATGAAATAATTTTTATTTAGTTATGACTGAAACACTTTCAAAATATCAATGTTTCAAAGATTCAAGAAATCACAAGAAGAAAAATATCAATTATATTTTTCTTAAATATACATCTGAGGCAAAGCGAGTTTTGAAATATATTTTACATGATAAATAATTTATATTAAAAATTTTAATTTGCGCTTAAGAATTTTCATGTGCACGCGTATACATTTATGCGTGTGTCCACGATATGCCCAAAAGAAGCGTAACGGAAGCAACGTGTTTAATAAATAATGTAAGCGGATGTCGTTGATTGACAGAGAATTGTCAAAGTCGCCGCACTCGAGCTTGTCGCTCAAAGATTCAACGATCTTTATCGGCACCCTCTTTTTTTTAGATCTGCTACACGTTATGCAAAACTAGGGTGGCATTACCGATATCATTTTACAGGAAATGACTTGGCTCATTATTTTAATGACTGTACGTGGACAACCACTCTCTCATGTAAATGAACGGGGGTTGCGAATTTTTGTTTTGTTTTTTTTCTTTTTTCTTTTATCGAGTTGTGCGGTTACAAAATTCAAGGAAAAATAGTTTGACATTATTATTGAAAATTGCGAACCGCCGTTTCTCGCGACTTCGCAGCTTAAAGGTTAGTTAAAAGAATTTGTTACTCGACCGTTTTTGGTCTTAAAATTTTCCTTGGACAATCCCCTTTAAGAATCAACAATCGCCGATTTGAGTTGTTCGTCTCTAAATAATTATAAATAAATAATTTGTCCCCATGACCGTCGTTTCTTGCGACTTCGCAGCTTAAAAGTTAGTTAAAAGATTTGGTTACTCGACCGTCTTCTTTTCTTAAAATTTTCCTTGGACAATGCCCTTTTAAGGTGTAACGTCTTGAGAAACGGCAGTCGCGGGGACAAATTATTTATTTATAATTATTTAAAGACGAGCAACAAAATCGATAATTATATACTTTGAAAGGGGATTGTTCAAGGAAAATTTTAAGACCAAAAAGGATCGAGTAACAAAATCTTTTAACTAACTTTTAAGCTGCGTAATCGCGAGAAACATATCGATCGTATGAGATTTGAAAATAATGCAGCTTTTTCTTCCTCTAGCAAATTTAACCTTGAGTAGAATTTAATCGAAGTCATGGCCGTCGCATTAGTTTGTTAGAGAACCGTCATTTCCGCCGTGCGTTCACCTCGCTTATTTGCCACTATTTCTCTTGTCGTAACTGAAATCTGTCTCTTGGAGTGATGTTTCCTCGATTATGGGTAGCACAAGCGAGCAGAGATAAATTGTTCGTAATTGAAACTTTGAACCGAAGCAATCGCGATAATCACCTGAATATTCAGTCTCTCTTATGGCGTCTCAAATTATCTCACTGCAAAATCGGGCAGTTATTTTGCGCACGATTTTTTTTTAAGGCATGTCGATAAAAATAGATTGCTTCTGGCGTTTTTGATCTTTGCATGCCTCGTATAATAACTTATAATTTATTTCCTGCAAATAATGTTGTCATATAGTAACAAGCACTGCAGTGTAAGTGATGGTCACTACTCTGTTTGTATTGCTACGTAACATTATTGCATTACAGTAGTTTTATAAATACCTGTTTTTGGCCAGACGATCGCTATGTATTACCAATGATTGTGTACACGGTATGTAGAAATTTGCATTCACATTCTCACAAATAAGAGTTAAAATTAAGTTTAAAATACATCTCAATTATTCATAAATGAATATTCATGAATTTCAATTCAGTATCTGCTATATTAATTTCTTGTAAAAAATAATACAAATAATATAAAAATAATGAAGATTTAACGAATAATTGTAAAAAATAATGAATAATTGTAAAATATTTGACTTTGATCAATTATCACGTATGTAAAAAAGCCAAGTTTATATACATATAAGATGCTTGGTGATCGTCATTTACACAATACACAATTTGCTACTTTACTATCGTGGCAATCTGGTCGTATAGGAGTTCCGCATCGTTGTTTCCGGTAATTACAAATTGTAAATAGTTGTCTCGTTTCGTGTATACATTGTGTATGTACGGCTTTACATTATATAAGTTTTATTCCATTCTCTCGGCTCTTATCTCATAATAAATAGCTTCCTTCTTTCTCATATGTAGAGATATTTTAACGCAATTCCCCACGGCGTTAAATATTTCATTTTTAATTATTATTATTTACCATCCTTGCGCAAGCCTAATCGAGGCAACATAAGCCCTGCGCGTTTACAGACTGGCCTTGGCGAAGCTCACTCGCAGCTCTTTTTTATATGTATCGTTCATCAGCATTTCAACTCTATGGTGTTACTCTTTAACCATACGCAAAGTTTTATTCCGATAAACAGAAAATGACAACGTCTAATCTAAAATCTAATTTGTGACTTTGATTATCATCCATATAATCAGCGAGCATGAAAATATTTCTCTATAAAACCTTTCATACCTCGTTAGAGAGAGTTTACCTATCTATATAACATATTTATATTATACATACATAGTCAATTGGTATTTGATTAATTATTATTTTACATTCCTTGGATTTTATAACATTCGCTTTAATTAATTTAACTAAACTTTTTATGACTGCATTAATTATTTCGACAATAAAGTGATTGTTACGATAAATTCGATATGACGACGAATTTGACGAATCTGCAAAATACAATTAAATAATTTTTTAAACGTTTTATTAATACTTAATAAGATTGACATAATCAATTAGAAGAGATTAGCAATATAACGTGAATACTTATAATCTGTCTTTCTTCTGGGAAGACTATTATGAATACTTGTCTCATTTGAAATCAATTTTAGTTAATAAAGTATGCTTAATAATTGAATGATGATTATAAATGAATTTTATTCACATCACATTTTTAAACTTTTATGAAAGCATTAGCAAGAATCAACATTGTGCCATGAAAAGTGCTGAGTCTTTCTGAATTATTTCACAACACATACTTACCTATCATCATATTATCGCGGTATTTATGAATACTTTGATATGCTTAACCACATTCTCGCTATTACGCCTTATTATCTGATCGAATATGATTAATATTAGTAGGTAGATGATTATCCCCGTATTGTCACTATCAATAAATCAGATTATAATACGGTCTTAATAATCGGCGCCTAATAACTTTACCGTACGTTTGCGTTATCGCGCAATCTCGGATACAGTAAAAATAAGCTGCGATAAATTCTGAATGAATATCGGCAAAGTATGAAATATTGAAATTTCAGTATCGTTAGATTTTTCTAAAATTATCTTAATTGATCTAAAAATTGATTTTCTTACTCTCTCAAGAAAACTTTTGTCTTGTTTGTTAATCTTGAAATGCTAGAGGTGTTTAACGCAATACATAAAGTATCTCTATGATTCGCCTTTATTTTTCTATCTCTGGACGCATTTTGTAAATTTTCATCGATCTCATAGCACGAAAACGTGTTCGTGTTTCGACTGACGCGACTCACTCTGGAAAAGCCAGTGCGGCGCGGCCGAAGGAAAGAGTTTTTTTTTTTTTCAAAGACAATCGGAGCGCGCCAGCAATTTATTTTACTCGACGCGTCGACGCGATCATTATAGGCGTACGTTCGGCGATCGAGTTAATAAGCGCCGCCAAGCCACTCGATCGTGAGGTTTACGAGCTTACGCAAATGGAACGCGCGAAGGAAACGCGTTTTCTCGACTCCCACGCTCTCTTGTCGGATTACTTGTGCGTACACCGCGCTGCACGTAGCAAAGGAGAATGAGAAAAATATGGAGAAAGATAGGGCGCGGGCGGGAGGGTGGACGGGAGAGCGGAGGAACAGCGAGGTAAGTGTACACTCGAGAGCAACCTGTACACTTAACGATAAGCGCAGGCCTTTAAGTACCGTTCAATGTGAAAAGTGGCCGCACGTTACTGACGAGACGATTCGTTGTGCACCAACGACCCCCAGGTATGATAATATCGCGAAATCTTTCCGGGAGTGCGCGCGTATTGCGCTCGCGCACGCATTCGCGGACGGCTGTGCAGGGTGCTATTTGCGCAGGTTGCTTCGAGGGCGTGTAAGATAACCATTTTGGAGTCCAAGTGGCCGGGCATTAAATATAGGCGCGACACGATCTGGCGGCCGGTCGATAGACTATCGTAAATTCTCGCAAATTGCACGTTCCCCGCACGTTCGCTACTGCTTTGTCGCGTCACTGTCGTTGACCGAATTAATATCTGACTCTCGACGACGTAATCTTACGTAAATAACCGGATACAATGTGGCGATGTTGCAGGAAACTGATGATATATATTACGCAGGTGCACTCTGCCGTACGTGGAAAACCTGCTCGATATTTGTAAACATGTGATTTCAATAATTTTATTTCATAAACGTTTAGGGAATAAAGTATCTGTACAGGAAAGAAATTTTTTCGGATCGGATTAAAAAAAGATTACAGTTGTGAAAAGTATCCTTTCTTTTTAATCGTTTAGGTTCAGGACATACGAACGTCAGAGATTAAACACACCTTATTTGTACATTTTATTAGCATAAAGTAAGTTAGGATTTTTTCGAATTAAGCAGAATGTGCATCTATAATATCTTTCGATATTTCGCTCTTGGTTCTCGCGTGATATTTTCTGTCTAAAAGTCACTCGGCTAACATCCGCCCGAAATGTCTGGCAGATTCGCTCGCGGCACTCTCAGTATATTGTTATAAATTACATGCTGTCACAATTTTATTAACCACTAAATCATGCCCGGTTTTGTATGCCCGCGCATGATATCTACTTTCTCGTTGTATGTAATGGAAGTTTTATCGTGTCGACGGAAAGGTCCCTCGACGTGAGTACGTCGGCGCGGCCTTTTTCATCGAACGACCGAACGACGAAACGAGGCATCCGCGATCCGGGGAACGTCGATTGAAACCCGCTTCGATCGGGCTTATGAGCCATAATAGCGACACGGTAGTCATTCTCCTTACCTTAAATCACGTCCGCGTGCACGCGCCTCACCGCGGCCCGTCGTCGTTCGCAACAAGCAGCTCCTTAGCCGAGTATAATGGCGCAATAAATTACGCCACTTTGTGAATGTAGTTAAAACCGCTATTATACCGACTCGGGCCATAACTAGCCGCGGGAGATAAAAATGCGTGCGCATCATTGACCTGGACGTCGGGAAGGAAAAACGTCGATACCCCGAGACGCTGATATACTGTGCTCGCAGTTACGTAGGACGGCGTGGATAAGACGAATGCGTCTTATCCCGTGATAAATTCATCGGCCGCGTGGGCGGAAAAACAGCGCGAATGATGTTTCGCGTTTATGAATAATAATGGCCATAGCAAATGTTGTTATTAGCGGTAATATATTATGCTAGTTTCAGCGGGCATGCTTGTAACGTTAGCGATCGCTGGACTTGCGATCTTTGTTAAGTACCGAAGACTATAGTTTTGCATATGCATATTAAACCTTTCGATGCAACGGTTAATATAATTATCTTGTTTGACGTCATCTGTAACATCAGTTTCTCTCTTGCCGCACACTCTTAATAGCGAGCGAGCTATATGTCACGTTCTGTATGCCTTATTCGCAAATTTAGTTTTCATATTCTATTCAATATAGAAGATTATGTAAATTTTAGAAATAATTATTTAACAAAATGATTTTATTTATTACTTGTTCCTTTTTAGACGTCGAATTAATTACTTTCATATAAATATTTATTAGCGTAGTATTGATACATTCATTTTACTCCCTTTGTATAAAATATTGTTAAATCCGAATTACACTTTTGAAGCCAACATGATTAATCCTGTTCTCTCTTTGTTAGTGAATGATCAATGTATGACAAATCAACGGGAGTTTGAGTACAGATAATTAGATCTATCTGTCATAGCATTTTACAAAGAATTTCGAAATCATGGACTTATCGGTAACAATTCATCGGTAGTTCACACATCGTTGAATCTCTTTTTCTCTTTGGTTTTTTTTCCATTCAGTTATTCTTGCATTGTCCTTCTCCTGATGTGGGTGCGCCAGGTAATACGGTAAATGGATTGAGTCAAGCTTAAGGAAGCTTGCTGCCAGGATAAGCATCGATGTATCAGCGAAGATGACTTCATTCGCGCCTGCTCTTAACTTTCCTCGGGCCGCTGCTGCTAAGCTGGCGTGAGAATGATAATGATAATGAGCAAGGCAATGACGTGCGCGATGATCGCGATCGTATGTCGCATCTATTATTTCCTGAATATCATGACTATATGACATGTCAAAGGCATTATACATATAGTATCTTTAAACATTTACTTTTTTCTTTATACACAATGATAGAAGGAAAAATAAAATATTAGAGTTATCCTCTTTTCAATCTCATCGAGAAAAATGTTCTCTCTGTAGAATGTGTATTTATAGTTAATAATAATTCTTGATACTGAGCATCTTTTATAAAAAATTCTATTCGAATTTTTGGATTTTAATTAAATTACAATGATGATAAAAGTTAATAATAAAGATATGTTTTCTTTTCTATTATTATTTTTGTTCTTATCAAGTTTTAGATCGTGACATTGACACGGCATTTTTTCGGTTTTTTTTTCTCAATCATGTAAAAGTCAGTGATAAAATGCAAGAAAAAGTCTGCAACGATAACAAAAGGAGTAAAGCGCGCGATGATACAACGCGTCTGATTCAGCGTTGTTATTCCCGGTTTAGTCCCGCGTGTCTCGTTACGCATCGCGGATGCACATGACGGGTCACGTGCATTGTTCTGTCTCGTGATTATTAATTTCTGCCTTTGTTCGATGAAAGACAATAAGACATAAGCCAGTGAGAAGATTATGGCGCCTATGTAACATGTTGTTTCGAAGCTCGCGCGCGTGCTGCAACCTTCTATCTTGTGCCTGATATTTCGAGGCGCTTTTTACCTTACCCGTCGCAGCATTGTGGATATTTCTGCTTTAATCCTCCTCCTTCTAGCTATCCGAGCCGTGGTAAGCGCGAAGGTAACGATAATAATAAGCTGGCCGATGATGATGACGATGATTATGAAGTACGCCGCGCTTGAACCGCGCTCTATTGCTGCGCTATTATTGCGCACCTAAACTTGACGCGCCTCGTTACGCGCGATAATGATTAAAAGTAAAATTATACGTTCTGTCTCGAAATCTTGCGCCGATCGCTGCGCTTAAGTGTAACATGATAGTATGTCGATTGAAGTACAACGTTACAGACTTATTAAATCGTGTTTAATCAGAGACACTGAGCATGAGTTTGCGAATTCCTGAGGAAAAATTTCTAATTTTATCTCATAATTAATAATAGACATACGTTATTCATGTTTCCGTTGATCGATAAATTTGCAGGGTGGCAATTTTGGAGGAGATATTTTTGTTAATCAAGCAAATGTGTCCGCCCGAAATAATATAAATAATCAATCTCGATGGTATTAAAAGAGATTATAAATTATAAATTATGCGAATAGTATGTGGGTGGCGCTTTCGTGATATGTCGTATTTTATGTGAAGATTAATCAAAATTAGAAAGAAATACGTTATACACTAGTATTACTTTCAGTACGTACATTAATAACAGCTTAAATTATGCACATATATTAGATGTGTCCAAGAATAATTTCGATGTGAACGCATCGCTAAACATGTTAAAAAAGGAATGGGCGAATGGCTAATTTTCTCTTGCATTGACCTATTGATCACTCTTGCACATCCATCTATTGTCTGGGTGCATGTGCAACACGCTATCATTATCGCGTGAAACGATCTCGAAAGCGTCTCGTTGTCATCCAGTGCACGTACCGTAGACGATATGGCTGCAACGCAATGCATCGCATGCGTCGGGACGTGCCACAACAAGATACATTAGCGTGATTACAATTACCCCAAGCTGCCTAAGTATGATACGCAATAATACGCACGAATACTCGGCCAGGTGAACGACTAGCACAATAAACGACATCATTAATGTTGTACGCTGGGAATTAGTTTGCGGCTAACTTGTTAGAACGGTCGTTCAAATCGCATTATCGCCGTGTTATAGAAATGGCAATTATTAACAATGTGTATCTATTTGTATCTCATTTTGATAATATAACATCTGGGAAATATAAAGTTAATGACATAATAACTGCTGTTGAAACAGAAAGAAGACAAGAGTTACGATATTTTATTAAATTGATTTGAAGCAAATGCCTCGCTAGAAAGCAGAATTGTTGAGAATTTGTTCACGTATTACTTACGTAACGTACATTTTATGCTTAACGGATAACGGATTAAGAGTGACACTAAAATAATGCATAGTAATGACGATAACAATACGGTTACTTTGCTCATGCTACAGAGAAGCGAGTTGCAGTAATGCGTCTGGCATTCTCATAACGTATGTAAAAGTATGTAAATGATTCAAGTGACAGCTGTGTCACGTTCTTATAGTGATTGTTCCGTGCCTCGCGGGGTTACCGCCCGCTAAAATTGCTTAATCGCTCCATCGTTGCCTGCATTTTTGTTACTGCAGTGTAATTTACATTGTCCGGTATATTATTCTTTTGCAGGTGGAAAATCTATCTTACTCTTTCTCTCTCATAATCATACTTGTGCATTAACATTACTCGACGTGCGTGCGTCGGTGATGTAAGCCACCATTTTCTTACGTGTGAAAATTACATGGAAGATACGCGAAACTTTACAGATATTAATCTTTATTGTAATACTGTGAAAGTCTGTAGTGCGTTTATATAATACCACCTAACTGGCTTGTAATTAATCAATTATTTAAAAATCACGAAACCACGTTTAAATTATCTCTGTATGTTGTTCCGACAATAATTATCATTAATAAAACATTTTAACGTATTTTATCACGAGCCAAAGAAAGAGAAAGAGAGAGAGAGAGAGAGAGAGGAGGGAGGGGAGGGAAAAAAGAGACTTATTTTTTAAATATGTAAATATTTGATTTGAATTATATTATATATATTTTTGATAAATACTTTTAACAAATACTTAAATGTATACTTATGTCACAATTCTAGTAGTATGGTGCATGCGAATTAAATATAGCTC
>VBVQ01000644.1:0-11432 GCA_011636635.1 Tetramorium simillimum
GAAAGATTACCTATACATAATTATATATATTTATATATTTTTATATATGTTTATACATATTTATACATATTTATAAAAATTTATACATATTTCTATATGAAAAATTTTTACCGGGGAATATTTTGATTACATGTGATTACTAGTGTCCATGTATTAAATACTTCTTCCAATGTGGAGAGGAATAGAGAAAAGAAATATTTGGTACAAGATTTCAGTTAAAGATGTTATGTATATTTTAGGTTTCCTTCTCTTTCCGAAGAAGAAAAAGTGTGAATGCTCGGAGCAGCTCGGAACAGCTCGGAAATATTCGGAAACGGTCAGAGTGACGATTATTTTACCTGATCCTCGTTGCGCAGTCGATTTCTTTTATAGAGAGTGAAAGTGAGGGAAGATATTTAATAGAAGGAAAAGAAAAGCCGGAAGAGACTCTGAAAAGAGATCTGGTTCCGGAAAAAGCGTCATAATAGCAAGAGTCGTAATGTCATAATAGCTGGTATATTGAAGTTCGGCTAATGGTACATTAAATTCATCACAAAAACAGAAATCGATTTTCTTTGATAGCTATTCCAATTTCGCGACTTGGAGAATTTCGAATATCGAAGAAATCGATATTGTGATGAAAGGATTCATATTATACATGGGAATATGTAGAAGAGAAGTAAAAACTCACTTGTTGAAGTATTATAACCTAAAAAGCCACGTACGTATGTACGATAATAATATAATATACTAACATACAATTGTACCTTTGATGTAGAAATAATTTCTTTATATATGCTCTGGCTTGAATTACTATTATATACTATTATTTCATAATCAGCATTCTTGGCTGAATGTCATATCAGATTTCGAAAACTTAACCTTACTGCAGATATATTCTTTATTTGACCAAAATATATCAGTCACGTTTTGTTAAATCTCTTATAATTAAATTATTTAAATGATCAGGTTCCAAGTCACAACAATATTCACTATTTAATCTTTCATCTATGCAATTATTTTCAGGTAGATATTTAGTTTTTGGCACTTTTATCGTATCGAGGAGTGACATTGATATTTAATGCATGAGAGCTAGACAAGTGGAAAGCAATTCGAGAAAGAATTACAACTTAGAGATTTAAGGTACATTAATGTAATGTTTTTTCAATACTATGTAAGAATAATTTATATATTACGATTTGATATATAAATATTTTAAATTATTTAGTTTTTCATTCTGATGAGTAGATTCATAATTTTGTATTCACAAATATTAAGTAAGTAGAAATTGATTTGAAGAAAGATTGCGACCTAAAAAACTCAACATACAATAACATTATAATTTTGATTTAAAATAATAGATCTTCAAGTTCAATATTTTTTAATCCTCAATTATTTTCAGGTATAAATATTTAGTTTGTGTGGGATTTCTTTTTTACATTAAAAATTATTTCAATATGGTTTGTGAGAAATGCGAAAAGAAATTGGGCAAAGTTATCACTCCGGATCCCTGGAAGACAGGCGCAAGGAACACAACGGAGGGTGGAGGCCGTAAGGTTGGTGAGAATAAAGCTCTTTCCTCGGGAAAGGCACGATTCAATCCATATACCACAAAATTTGAAATCTGTAAAATATGCAGGCAAAAGGTCCATCAAGTAGGATCTCATTATTGCCAGTCATGCGCATATAAGAAAGCTATATGCTCTATGTGTGGTAAAAAATTGATGAGTACAAAAAATTATAAGCAGTCAGCTACATAATTCTAATATTGATGGGTCTAAAAGTAAAACTAAGTTTATCATGAACATATATTATTATAAGTTCGCGAAACGTTCAAATAGATTTATGAATGAATAATGATATAACAAAATGAACTTTTCAATTGATTGATTGATTAATATAGGAGACATTAACATATAAGGTATATTATTGATGAGGGTATTATATTTAGAATAAAACGCGTCACTCATCCGTATGAGTGCATCAGGTATTTTTTATTAATCAGTAGTCAAATAGTGCATTATATAATTTAACAAAAAACTCATACAAGTATCAAGTGTCATCAAGTTACACACAAACAATTTAATAATAAAATCGAATAAAAAAATATATCGAGACAAGACTATATATACAAGAAGGAAATTTTCCTCACATAAATGTATTTAATTTGTTATATGACAGAAGTAATAATTAAATATAAAAGGAAAAAAATTAAGGACAGCATGCATATAGGAAACTGAGGGGCATATATATTTCATATAAAATGTTTACATTCATATCATGTCTTTTTATAATAATTTCTCGTGTGACCTGTACCGGTTAATAAAAATTAATATAACGAATGTCATATAAGATGAAATATTTATGTAACTGTGATATTAATAATATTAATTGCAACTGCTAAATTGTTCTGCCAGTTAATTTTTTCAGTCTCGTTTCATACAATGTATCCAACTGATTCCTATTTCTTTTAATTAATTTCTTTTTGTAAAGAGACTATTTAGTGTAGAATTAACTATTGAGTTTGATTAGATATATTGAGGACTATATATTTTTTAGATATTAGGTTTTAATATGAATTATTCTCAAAGCACAATGTAATCGTAATGAATAAAAATAATCTTTACCTCCTCCCAAAAATTATCACATGAAAAAATGTATTTTTGCAATATCGGTATGTCTAAAAATATACACTTTTATTCATTAAAACTTTATACATTCGTGACTAACAAATTATAGACAATAGCGTATGTTACCATAACATGTTAGTCTTGAAATAAATTATATTACATTTAACGTACACTCACTGACTGGCTTAAATCAGCTAACAATAACATTTCAATAACTTGTTTTTAATAATATGAGTAATACATTCGCATATGGTGAAACATTTATATCTTGATGTCAATCGCGCGTTATAGCAAATCCAATAAACTTTGAAATTTCCTCTGTTGCCTTCTCGAAGGACATCAGATAACAATAAAAGAAGCGATGCTACGAAAAAACTTTCTGATCACACAACAGGAAACACGCTCTTCTTTACATACATAATTGAAATTAAGTTTTCCAATATGCTCAATATCTTGCTTGAGCATCAACATATTTGAAGCGAATAGTACAATTATGCGTAAAATTTTATTAATTACATTTACTTTGCATTTCATACAAATAATACTTATATAATATACGCGTGAACAGTTACATATAAAATATGAGTAATGTAAATGTTAGTAGATTAACAAAGTTGTGTATAAAGTCCCGGATTTACAGATTATTTCGCTTACACGCTACGCGGTCTATTATTACACGGACTATTATTTGATTACGAACGTCTTGTCGACGAAATTTGTATTTTATAATGGACGTATACGATATCTCTAAGTAAAATAACATTCCGACAATAAACAGTGAGATAGTAATCTTTTTATCTTCATAGAATAATCGCGATATATTTGAGAATTAAAAGAAATTACAAATGAAAATAATACAACATCGCATCTTCGCTCTACATTTGGCATTAAATGTGATTATCTCATTTTAAGTCGCTTAATATATGCATAATATAAAAATGATATTCAATGAAAGAATGAAATAATCACATTTAGCATTAAAGAGTAGCAACAAGAGCAGGGATAACTGAAAAATCAAAAAGGAGAAAGCACTATCATACGTAAAGTACATATAAAGTTACGCCAGTTTTCTGATAAATAAGGATTACGTATTTTTTCATTATGCATACATATGTAGTCTGTTAGGAAATTCTAGTGATATTTTATTAAAAATTATTTTGATTAGAAACATTTGCTAGCCGTTAAAACACTGGCCTACATTTATATACGACATAATTATTTGGGAAAAGATATGCACAATTATCGCATTTACAGCTATTATTTATTCGTTACGATCGGTCAGACACAACGCACACGATAAATCTCTGAATCTTACATGCACATTTACAGTTCAATTTTACCTCAAGTAATCTCTTGTAATCATAATTACTCTTTATGACACGTAGTTTCTCAGCACATTATTATATATATGTATATAAGAACATCTCGTTTTTATTATCGGTATAATGGATGTCTTTTCAATTAATCCTTTGTGCTATTTTTGTTAGAATCAATTTCAAAATATCAAGATTCACGCTAAAGTGCAAGAATTTTCATGTCATCTAAAAATATATATAATGTAAATATGATATTGATAAGTATACATAGAGCACTCTCATTGCATAAAATTTTGCGTTGAATTTCAGCAGTGTATATGAATTCTTTTGGCTTCAAGATATTAAAATAAGTTACATATCGAAAATTAGAAAATAAACGCAATTTGATAAGAATCAGAAAGACAATATTCCCTTTTCTGCTGAAAGAATTGGCAATAATTTTGAATATCTTACAATATTCACAAAAGACGAAGATATTTCTCCGTCTAAAGATTAAAACTTCTCAATAAAACTATCAAAGAAATTTTCCTGTATGTATAATGTATGTACATGAAATACATAGGTACTTTGAGAAATGCATCAATACATACGTGACATAAAGTTAATCATATTCTCTCTTTTCAAACTTACGTATATTTGCTCAATTTCTATTTGCGATTATTTATTGAGGTCAAACTGAATTGAAAAGGAAGCCAAGTGTCGAAAACAAAAAAAAAGGGCTAGAAGTTGATGCAAAAAAATATACACATGTAAAAATATTTATTTTAAAATTATTGTTGCGACACTTGCTTTGTTTTTGCTCGTAGTTTTTCGCTGAAATCGATTAGGATGTTATCTAAAAGTTCTTGGTATTTTAAAAACTTGAAGAACATTTGTTAACATCAATACGATTGCTTTTCTATTAATCACTCGAATCGGTTATCTTAGAAAGAACATTATTTTTTCTGGAAATTCGAAGAGCATTTGTTAACATTAATACAACCGCTTTTTTATCAATCGCTGCCATCGTTATTCATCTTCGTATAGAAATTCGCGTACGAAGAAATCTTATTTCCAATATTTTTCGTTCCCTAATTGGTTACATAATTATTAATTCTGTTTGTGTTTCTAAAGAAGCCGATGATCGCGAACATTCTAATTCGTATCGTCCCTAGACGAAAGCACGATGTTCGTCACGGGCTGCGGCTGGCCGGGAGCAGAGCTCCAGCGATTCTGCTCTTTGTCAGCCTTGAAGATCCAGTGCTCAAACTTCTTGTTCTCCGATTGCTTCATCTCCGATCCCGGGTGCACGTCCAAAATCTGGGCTCTCTTGCCCGCGGATTTGTATTCGGATACGTAGACAACCTGCTTGTCCGTCCGGTCCTCCTTCGGGCTCTTCGTGATGTCCGACCGCCTCGGCGGTACCGGCGGTTTTTTGCCAGACGTAGGTTTGCCGTTCGACGTCACCTTGATCTCGTGCCGTGCTAGCTTCCGCGACTCGCCGTTAGTCCCCGTCGTAACTTCTTCGTTCTCGCTGTCGGTCTCGCGAACACCTTCCTTGTTGGGCGACACCTTGATCTCTGTGATGTAAGTCATCTTTTGCACAGCGTTCGGCGGTGCTGGCGTGTTAGGCAAGGGTGGACGGCTCTCCATGTCCTGCGGATTGTTGTAGTCCATCGACTCTCGGACCAGACCACTGTCCTCGCTGTTCTCGCCGCTCGACACGCTGACGCTGCTGATATTGTGACGGTCCTCCTTAGGCGAGGACGGGCTCTTGCTGTTTGCCGTTACGCTCGAGCCGAACTCGTACTCGTCCTCTTCCTCCTCGTTGTCCCCGTCGCGGCTGGAGACGTTAATAATACGCCTGGCGAAGTGCGTGTCGGCGAACGTGGAGTCGGTCGGCGATTTCGTCTTGATCGGCGAGCACCTGTCGCGCTGCTGTTCAAACTTGGTCCGATGCGCGTGGAACGTGGAGAAGGTACCGCCGTTTTTACCCTCGGCGTTCTCCTCCCTGTCTTTGTCGTGCCTGGCCGACGATTCCGATTTGGAAGCGTGCACTCGCAGATGCGTCGGTGTCGACGTCCGTTCTGCCTCTCTTTCCGCATTCTCTTTTGTCCTGTTGTCCTCTGAGAACGATCGCACGGTCACGCGGTGCTGCCTGTCGGCATGTTTCTCTTTGCAGTCGGCGCTATGCTCGCCGCACCTGTCCTCGCAACGGCGACAACCTCTATCAACGGTCACTTTTAAGATAGGTTCCTCTACGACTACCTGTCTACCAGTATAGAGCGATGCGTCGTTAACGGGTGCTCTTTCTTCTTTCCACTCGTCTAGCCGCGTCAGGCTGACCTTCGTCGTCGGCTCCGGAGACGTCGGTGAGCCGCTCGCGTGGAGTTCGAAGTAGCGCAAGGCGCGGCTAAAGTCCTCCGATTTCTCTGACATGGAATTATTGTCCGGTTCGCTTCCGGTCTCTTCTTCGCGCTTGCTCTCCTTGGAGGATCGTTTCTCTTCAGCCAGTTGGAAGTCTAAATCCACCTCCTTCGGGGTCGAACTCTTCACCACTTCAACGTCGTTCATGATTCTGGTCCTAAGGGAATTGTCCTCATCCGGATTGAACATCTGTTCGTAGCGAATAAACTCCTCGGTCAGTTGCTTGCTCAACGGCAGGCTGTACAACTTGATGCCGGTGATCTCCTGATCCGAATCATCGCTGGGCTTCTTCCGCTCAGACACGTCGTTCGCCGTGGCCGATACAACGACGTCTTCTTTCAGCTTGATCTCCACAGCGGACTTAGAGCGCTCCAAAGTGCCGTTGCTCTTCTTCCTCGTACGCGCCTTCTCTTCCGCTTCGGTGGCTTCGCTCCAGATCACGTCCTCCAGAGTGCCCCACTCGTTCGACTTCTTCAACTTCCGCCGATCAAACGTGTCGATCTGATCGAGCTTCGTAAGATCCTCCGTGGACTCGTTGATGTCCTCGGGCGGCAGCGGCGCCTTGCGTTTCTTCGCTCCGGTATCGGCGCTCATATCGAGACTCTGCGCCCTCTCCAGAGTTGCCGCGGTCCTGCTCTCGTACTTGGACAGGTCGCCCAGGCTGGCTGCCTTCCTGTATATGTCGTCCTCGTCCTCGTCGTCCTCCGCTTCCGGCACGGGCGTGCGGTGAATGGTGATGTCCGCCGAGTTCAACTCGATCGTAAAGCTGTTCTGCATCTCGTTGTCGGTGTCCGACTCGGAGCTCCGTCTGTTCACCATCGGCTGATTCTCCAGACGGTGCCTGCGGGCGTCCGCGGCGGCGTCCGTGTTCTCACGCGCCTTATTCACGTAATCGCCCAACGACTCCGTGTAATCGGCGATGCTGTCGATGGTGTCTATGGCGTCCTTCTTCGCGGACGGCGTCGCGATCTCGTTGGTGCTCCTCGGGGGCGCCGGGGCTTTTCGCTTGTTCTTCTGTGGACTCTTGGCGCCGTCGGAATCGGACGAACTGACCTTCTGCATGTTGAGAGGCTCGGAACTGCTCTTTCGGTTTCTGCGAGCCGCCATAGCCGCGTTGTGCACCTCCGTCGGCACCTCCGACGGTATGTTGAGCTCCCCGTCGGCGTTCTTGCCGCCCTTGTCCGTTAAGTCGACACTGTCGACGGTGATCCTTGTCGGGACGACGCTGTTGTTGTCCGCGTGTTGCTGAAGAACCTCGTTGCAGAGCTTGTTCAAGTCGGAATCGGTCTCTGCTGCGGACTGCCTGTTCGCCAGCAGCTTCTCCGCGTCCATCTTGCGCGAGTGCCTTCTCTCCAGGTTCGTGTTGTGCTCGTTCTGATTCTCGATGCGGTGTACGGTGCCGTCCAGCGCCGGCAGCACCTTAATGCCGAACTTGTGATGGTGATTGTTCTTCGCCTCGTCGTGACGCCTTTCGAGGCTCTGCCCGCTGCCCGGCGTCGACTTGGAGGACTTCAGGGTCGAGTTCATCGTCGAGTAATTCGAGCCCACGGACTCGTTCGGGTCGGCTATGAAGAGCCGCTTCGCGACGCTCTTGTGGCCCCGCGACAGCTCCGGAATTGACTGACTCCTGTAGAGAGGATGGCAGATCCTCGTCGGACTCGGACCCACGCTCTTCTTCATCAACGTCGCTGGCTTGGAACCGCTACCACCGCTCTCCACTTCCAGCTCTACGTCGTACGGCGAGGCGTAGCTCAGGATCGTCAACGCGTCCTCGTATACCATGTTACGGAAGCTGATTTTCACGCTGGAGATACGGTCGCCTGCAACGAAAAAAAGAAAAGAAAGATAATGAGGTACTCTTGGTAACGTGGCGCAGAATGTGATGAAAAATTATTTCGCTTTTATCTTGTAACGTAGAAAGGAAAGCCCTCTTTACAGCAAAGTGTTTCATCGCGCACTGTGAAATTGAAATTTTTAATATTACATACGAATTTGGATCACGCATTCCTGATCATGGAGGTAACGATTGAAAGTGCGTGAAATTACGAGAAGAAATCGAAATCTCAAGAATTCCATCCGTGATATCGTGTACACGGACGGGAAATTAGCTCTGCCTTCAGGTAATTGTCGGATGAAAACGCTTTTCGTTGTAAATTACCCTTTTAACTCGAGATTGAAAATTTGTTGAGCCGTTACCTTTGCCAAACTGGGCCATTCGGCGTCATAGTACGGTACTCCACTTACGCCAGTAAATGCACTTTAATGAGAGCTTGATACTCCATTTTAATCGTCTCACGACACGCATTATCAAATGCTCGAACACGGTGGTAACAGTGCTTTCACTGTGGAATGTAGGTATATAGGTGATTCTCAGATCTGCAGACGACTCTCGTCGAGAGAGACACGTCCATCCGTTAATTGAAGTATTGAATTATAATTCGTTCGCTCATAATCACGGCGAGGCGATCGCTGTTTCTCAACGAAAATAGCGTTACATTTCAATCTCGGTACGGCGAGCGAGGAGAAAATTCTCGCTATGTCATCGTCATGTGCAACGATAACGAGATTAAGCGTGAAAATCTAATCGCAAGACAATCAAAGCGGAAATAGATATTTATATATGTATATATATATTTTTTAAACAAGAATTAAAGATTAAATATATACCTATTTTTTTATGATTAAATATATATGTGTATATTGAATGTAATATATTGTAGAAAATTCTAAAACGCTATACACGTAGTATAAAACTATAATTGTATCAAAACTATAAATACAGTATCGAGAATTTTAAAATTATAAATATGTTTTAAATTGTAGCTAGAATTACATAGTTGTCATAAATTCTAATTAGGATTTTGCGTGCTACAAAAGTTTGAAGCTCGTCCATTTAAAGAAATTTGTAAAGAGGAGCATTTTTAATAGTTAAGATTATTTTCATGGTATGATTGATCGATTGCTTCAATAAAAAAAAATATATATTTCTTTTGCCGTTTTTTATTTTAATTATGAAATAAGATCTATTTTTTTCAAGAACAGAATTTATGGCGCGACTATATGTACTTTTGGAATCGAGAATGAAATAAAAACTTTTGCGAATTCATCTTCGACATTGCCGATAAATATTGGATGCAAGATGCTCGCAAAAATTATTGCGAGAAGCGCTCCGGAAGACAGCGCTACTGACCAGGGTGTATCCGTCCGGATTCGGATGCGGGTCCGCGATGCAGCAGGTCCTTGACGAAGATGCCCTCCCTCATGTTGCCGCAAACGTTGAAACCCAGGCCGGTGAAGTCACGGCTACGCAGACTGACCAGGCTGACCCTGGTGGCCTTGGGCTGTAGCAAGAAAACAGTCGGGTTGATTGTTACACGGGCGATGAAAACTCCACTACTCGCACCACGGGAGCCGCATTATTGCGAGTAGGTCGTGCTCGCCGATCACCGTGTACGTATACATGTGTGCGCATATGTGTGCGATATGATGGATTCGTTGAGTCCGCTATTCCCGAGCGCGATTCGACCAAGAGACGATCAATGAACGGGAACCTTGCCGATGACAAGCTAATAACGCAGGGACAAGTGGATGAAGGCGAAATACGTCATATTCTTATGAAAGAGAAGTCGTGTTCATTGACGATGTTATTACATCCGGCTGCGTCATGTATATAATATCCCAGCTGGATATTGTATACGTGACGCAGCCGGATATAAATTATGGCTGATAGGTATCCGAATTTTCGGATCCTTGATGAAAACGTGACGCGGGACCGTTTAGACCGTTTAGACCGGACATTTATCTCAGATTACTCATTTTCGTTGGCATGTTCCTCTATCTGGAAAATTATATCTTATATTTTCGTACTTTTATTTTTAATCACTTCTCATTTGTATTTTCAAGTTTATCTTCGTAAATATTTTAATAATCAGACACGTAATAATCTTATAATAAACATGATGATTTAAATATGATTAAAAGATACTGTTCTTCTATCTATCTAGGTTTACAAAATTCTGGAAATTATTCTTAATCCAACCTCTTCTCTGCAAGAAGAACATTTCGAAGTCAGATTAGATCATAGGGAATTATAAATATAAATGTTACACACCTTCATCCACCTCATCCTGCAATTATCACGCCGCTATTATTGCGTGACTAAACAAGGACTATTATCGTGACGCTTCAAAGTTCGATCGCGGAATTTATTGCCCATCTGGCGCGATAATTCAACCGTTCAGGCTGATAATATTCAATTATAGCTACACACTGAGGTATCATTTCATCATATTTATGTATTTATATTGTGTGAATGAAACTGTATTTTCTTAATGCGGAAAGGATCAATCATGGTGCATCTAAAAGATCTTCGTTACGCGATATCGAACTTTAGGTGGCAGGCTAAATCTAATTCAAATGATTTATGAGATAATCAATAATATTTCCACAAGTTCAAATGATTTACCGAGATGAATAATATCGCCATCCGTCTTATTTAAATGCCTCTGAATACCGGGAATAAATTTAATACTTCTCCCGTTAATTTCTCAAATTATTCTATTACAAAAAAAATAAAATAAAATAAACAGACCGCTGTTAAAATCAAGATTGATCGATTATGGATGAAATGGCGTTTCTATATTTATCGAAGAAAAGAAAAAAGATAGGGAGCACTCACTCCAACGCAGGAGTCGTCAAGAGTTCGGCGTTTATCACTGCGGATCGCCGAGCCGAGGCCCAGGGACGTCCACGGTGTGGACCATCGCGTAGAGTCCTTCGCGGGTGTGTCTCCGGGTATAGTTGATGACGGTCTCTCCGCGGCGCGACCGACCGCCGCAGGCGTGGCGTCCTTGAAGCAAGGATTGTCAAAGGCGTATGCATCCTCGGCGATCTCAGGATCCGTCACCAGCACCAAGTGTTTACCTGCGAAAATAGACGGTAATGTTTGACAATTGTCATCCATCAGCCGAGACCAGTTACGTGGACGAGGATCGACGCAGAATATCATTGTCGTCCTCTGGAAAAAAGCCTAATTAATATCTCTTTCTCTTTCTTTAATTTAATTTAATTTCTCTCGATATATCGGGGGGGGGGGGGTTTA
>VBVQ01000644.1:11442-51275 GCA_011636635.1 Tetramorium simillimum
GATTTAAAAGGATAAGGATCAACGAAGAATATCACTATCAATCATTATCAAAGAATATTAATATTAATATTAATACCCAGGTAGAACAAAAATTATAATGACATCAAAATAACGCTAAAACAGCGATAAAATGACATAAAAATGACATTTTGAAGTTATTTTGATATCTTTGCGACTTCTTGTTCTACCTGGGTATTGTCGTCCTCTGGAAAAAAGCCTTAATCAATATCTCTTTCTCTCCTCATTCTCTTTTCCAATTTCTCTCGATACGTCGGGGGGCATTTAAAAACAAGGACTTACGCGAATCTGTCTCCGATAATCCTCGTAAAGCACGTTTATCGTCCGTCGCAGCATTCGCGCGGCAATTCTACGCGGACACTCGTCACGGCACGCGAGTGGAATCGTAATCGCGACATGACTCATTAGCATGGTACGTTACTTATGGAACGTATAGGCAATCGCGTATCTCCGGACACGCGCACGCGCATCCAAATACGGTGTACACGGCGTATCAACAGGAAGGAAGCGCATTCTTCGAAACCGCCCGTGTCCCGCTGCGTATCCGACAAACTATCCACCTGACCCGGCCGTATCCAGGCATACGACGTATGATACATTTGCGTCGAACGGCAGTCTCTTTCAGGTGTAAGTTTTATAATTTTTTCATAATCATTGCAAATCAACAGCTGCATATGTAGATACAATTTATTTATTCCGTCATTTGTATGCGCGAGTGGATTTTAATTAATTTTATTGCATTTCATTTCCATTCCTATTTTACTTTTGTTTCAGTTCCTTTCTCTCTCTCTCTCTTTCTCTATATTTCTTATTGCATTTTGCTTGAATTATTATTGCTTTTATAGTTCATTTTCCTTTCTTTTGTAATAATACGTCTTTACGCTTTAATGTCTTTAGGGGATATAATCCTAGAGCGTCTAATAAATAACGATTTGATTCTCTCTTTCTCGTTCCCCTGCCCTCCTCCTCCCTCGCGATCGTCCTGTTCATACATTCGTGTAGCAATTCTCAATTTAATTTAATTCCCAGGAGGAAGCCCTCGTCATTTTTCCTCCTCAAACCGGGTACAGTCGCCGGGAAGCGGCGAATGCGGCAAACCGTGGTGGTGTCCGCGCCACGTGCGAAGACACCCTGGACAGAAACACGGACATTTGTCACGATATATCCCAAGCGCGAATTTCACGCGCGGGTAGAGATTTCTTCTTTTTTTTTTTTTCTACTCAATCGCGCGCGTGCACGACGACGTTGCGCAAGGATGTCCCGGATTTTTCCCCAGCGACACGACGGGCGCGGCATTCCTCGAGTCGCGCTTTCGCCGCACATTCGCGGGGCACCTACGCATTTGTTTATTTATCGGCGTCCGCGTGTTGGCGCGCACACGCACGAGTGTACGCGTATCGCTTCCACTCCTTTTCCTCCCCCCGTCTCCCTTTCTCTCTCTCTCTCTCTCTCTCTCTCTCTTTCCCCCCTTCTCGTTTCCTCCGTATTGCGTAACGCACAATGAGGCGCGTAATCGTGCCCGGTATGCACAATCGAGGCGACGCCTCGACTTGGAAGGCTGCGCGGAGGATCGACCGATGGGGGAGACTATAAAAAAAAGGGGGAGAGAAAAGGGAAGGAAAGCTCTTGTTCGAGAGAAGCCGGCAAGAATTTACGGCGCGTGCCGACGCGTCGTATATTTCTCTCGCCGGGCAAATCCTGCCGAGTAAATGAAATATTTAAAGCCGCGAGCGCGCGCGTTTTCACGATGCAGATGCGCCTTGTGGGGAGGGCAAAGAGAGAAGGGGCATCGATATGCCTACCGTGGAATGACGTCGCATACTTTCGCATTGCCGATGCGCGATACCGCGAAACGGCTTGCCGGATAGAATTTTTTCAGAGAGAGAAAGAGAAAGGGTGAGAGAGAAAGAAAGACAAAGAGTGGGAAGGGGGGATTCTGCACGCGACCGGGATAAAACGGGTGGAAATATTTCGGCGAAACTAAAAACAGAGATTTTCTCGGAGCCGACATTGGTTCGTCGTCGCTCTTCCCATTTCATTCCTCGGATTCCTCGGAAAAGTCGATAATAAGAACAGTGATTAAAGAAGTAAAGAGATAAGAATGAAATGAAATTAATTCAATTTTATGTAATTTTCCAGCCGCCTTTATTTGCATTGTTGGCGAAGTTAACAAAGTCAATTATGTTAATTAAATTAATATTTCTGTAATAATTTTTTTATAATAATTTTATGTTAACTTGCAGCTATGTACAAACACGTAACGGTACAACCATGTTTTCTTTTCTATTCAATTACCGTAGTTTTGTCTCATAATTACTGACTGAAATGCAGTAGCCTCGAATACATAATGTTTGGCATGTTACGTAGGCCATTGAGTGGCCGATATACGCGATTCAGCAATGTGTCAGCATACCAAACAAGCATTCTGTTTTCCATATTCATGGCTTGAATGACAGAATTCCGTCAATAATATCGCGAACGGCGTACTTTTAATAAAATTGAGCAAATTTAGTTGCGAGAATGAAGAAAACGTAAACAAATCAAAATAAACATATCTTAATTAATTTTCACAAAACTAATCGAGACGATACAAAGTTTACGTATAATTTTTCTAATTTCCATCCGATTCTCAATCGTTGTTTTGTACAGAACGATCCATTCGCGAATGGACGAAAGGATCGTCTCCCGCGTTTCTATCCCCGCTCGTATCTCGGAATCGTAATCCCGATGATATCCCTCGCGATTCGCCCACTTTCTCGCGACGATGCCTCCTGCGTAAAATCGACGTTTCATCGGAAACGAGGCGTGCGGCAAAAGGCGCGCGCGGTAACGTCAACAGCTCTAACGGGGTTACGGCACGTCGCGCATTGTTTTGCGGCGTGCATAAAACGCGCCCGCGGCGATACGACACGGTCGAGGGATACGAATGGCCGTAAAGGCGCTGTCGCAGCGACTATTTTCCCTCTGTCCCTCTTCCACTCGGTTCCAGGCCGTAGATTTCTTATCGAGGCATCATCATCGCGCGGTTGAGACCGCTACGCCTCTGCGAGGGACGCCAATGGGCGCATACCATGGACGCCAAGGTGAGCTGGCTCGCTCTCTCTCACCCTGCGTCTTCCTCTCTTCTTCTTCTTCTTCGTCTTCTTCGTCTTCTTCGCCGTGAGCTTCGAATCGCGATCCACACACCCTACCATTATTTCCGACCGCGTTGCTCTTATCGAGATCCAACTCATCTGCTTCTCGTTTCGTCTCGGGAGCCCCTCTCGGCGGGACGCCGACATGATCTCGGCCGCGGGTGACACTTCTTTTAGGAAGAAAACACTTTGTTACGGTGAGCGGCCTAATCCCTAATGAACACCTGGGATAACGAGAAAATGCTTGAAGATGATCTCGCCGCGAGAAAAGTTTGAAATTTACATTCCGAGATATATTTTTCACGGCTAATATCTAATCGTTATATTATTTAAAGAAAGTTTTTTTACAATTTTTAATTATTCTTAAAATTGTTCGGAAAATTACTTTTTTATTATGTTAATTTAAGTGTCTTTAGATTACCGTTGCCGAATTAACTTATTGGGCTTAATTGCGTAGTTGCGAAGAATATCGCACGAGACACCAGACGATTTTGAGAATTGGAGAGACCATTGTTGCCTGCGGATCTTCTCAGCGATTAAAGCGCGCTTTACTTATGTGTAAATATTTAATGTGCTAGTTTCGTGATCGACCGCCGTTTTACAGGCAACAGTATAACGCGATGATGTCGACCGTTGTGGAAGATAATGGCCTTTTGCGAAAGAGAGCCCGGAACGTCTCTGAGTGGAAAGGCTCGCGGAATCTCGGTCGCACATGTTTCTTCAGTCGTTTTTTTTTTTTTTTTTTTTTTTCAAATTCGCCACGAAGGCGGACGATCGGCAGAAAAGTGTCGCGAATTCGATGCAAAACAACGGATTCTGATTGACTGGCGCAATTTCGGTCCTACCATTTATAATTGCACGTTTCTTAAATGCAACGCGATTTCTGCGACGTTAAATTTTAGTTCACATTCGACGGACACGTAATGCGAAACACGTACAGCCGCGACGAATTTTTGCGTAAATAGATCGTCCCGACTCCCAAGGCTAACAATAAGTGGCGGGAAGATAAGCGGAGAGACGTTAAGAGAACTAAATTTGTGTCATAACCGCGGGTGTCAAACAACGATAAAACCGGTTACTTCCAGCGAGTTTCATAGTTGGGTGCGTGGTGGGTGTAGCCGAGCTTATTTTTAAATTAAAATTATCTATGTGGATTATACTGACAATGAGTCATTTAACGTGTCCCATATATAAGGTTTGTTCGCGTCGCATGCTCCAACATGTCCCTGATTGCCCCCAATGCGCTTTAATACAGTTCCCGTTGGATAATACAGCTCTTTTGGAGCACCTTAGGGCAAGTAGAGTAACCTATTGGGGTACGTTGCGTACGATGACTATTCGTCCTATATTACAGAGGACAGTCCTTTATTTTAGTGTCTTTTAGATTTATTTTTTTTTTTTGGAAACTCACTTTTGTTCTTAATTTCCGAAAAGTCTTATAAAATGTCCTACACTGTTAAACTCGTAGTGTCAAATTATACTCAATTTGAATCATTTTTAACATAGTTATGGTATTCCATAGATCGCCACTGCTCCTACACAATATTTCATTAATTTTGACCAACAAAGTTAAATTAGATAAATTAACAACACATATTAAGAAAAGCTTACTCAATATGTTGCTAATTTTATCTCATTGTTTTAGTGAAATTAATCGAATATTGAGTAGGAGCAATAGCAATCTATAGGAGTTTACAGTGTATATTTCAGTCTTTCATCTCTATATATTTTGTGTAATATTTAAATAAAGATGTGTTTCTTTTTTTATATATAATCGTTTTAATTTACAAAATTTTACTTTTTTTCATAAATATATATATTTAGGAAAAAATATTAACTAATAATAAAATATTAATTAATAATAAATTTGCTTTGCACTTGTTTGTGGAAGAGAGTACTTAGGTGGCGGTGTCTTTTATTTTTCTCAAAGAAATATGGTCATACGTTGCGAACAAACCTATATTTTACTGGTATCTCGTTCCTCTTTCCATTTGATAAACCGCGTTCGCGATGTTGCGACGTTTTCCGCAAATGAATAATTAATTCAATGCGGCATTATAATTACAGCATTACGTCTTCGAGAAATGTCCGTGGAGCCGGGCGTAATTTTGCGCGCCGGCATGAATCATGCGAACTGCGAGTCTCTTCGAGAGCGCGTCCTTGCCGATGCGAAATGGTGCAGATTTAAGACGCGTTCGCGCATTGAAAAACGTAGGATATAAGGAACGTAGGATAGTATCTTTTGATACTGGACTTTGTTTTCGGAAAAGGAATGACTCTGAAGATTAAAAAAAAAAGCTCTTTTTCTCTTTCCTGTGATTTCCCGCACGGAAAGTAAGCCTCTTATTTTTACCTGAGAAGATTCTGAAGAATTTCCCGCGCAACCGATTGAACGAGGTGCGATTTTTGGCGCCCGAAGAGAGAAAAGGAAAGCTCGACGGTGCGTTTGAAGGTAGGAACGGCGCGAAGTACTCTTGTTAGCCTTGCGCAACCTTCCGTGAATTACGAGAAGAAACTCGAGCGACGCGCCCCGGAGCAGCACGCGCAAGCAATTCCGTCCACACTCCAGTGATCTGGTATTTAGGTACGGACCTGCCGCATCGCATGGCATGGCATGCATCGCATCGCGTCGCGTCGCGTCGCATCGCATCGCATCGCATCACGGCCGATTCGCCATTCTTCAAGGTCACGTCGCATCGGCCGAGGTCGCCGGCGCGGCGCGGCGCAGAAAAAGGCGGTGCGCCATAAATATCGGGCCCGGTACGTGACGATCATCGGCTTCACCTCGTTCCACCGGTGGTCCAAAGATGGATGTAAAGCGTAGCGGGGATCAAAGACGAGGAGGATCAATCGGCGCGGCACCCGTTGTATTCCCTGACCCCTGAGCGGAGATCCAGAATGGACGCAAAACGGTAAAATAAAACAGTAGGTATATAACAAGAAACGTCACGTTCTCTCGTGAGCGATGTAAAGTTGGTGAATTACAAATATGCATTCGACGATTTTCCGGAAAAATTTATGAATCCACGTATCTCCAATTTTTCTCCGACCTTTAAAATAACGAAAGACGAAAAGGGATCGATAAAAAAAAAAGATATTTAAATAATTTATATTATTGTTATATTTTAGATAAATTAACTTCCTAAATGTGTGCTTATTATGATTGCACTTTTGATCCTTTTAAATAAGATCACGTGGATTAGTCGTTCTTTGATTCAACAACCATTCTCAAAGGTCGATAAAAACGATATTTAAATAATTTATATTATTGTAAGTTATATTTTAAATAAATTAACTTCCTAAATGTGTGTTTATTATGATTGCACTCTTGATCCTTTCACGATCTTTTAAATAAGATCATGTGAATTAATGTCGTACTCTCGATTCAATGATCATTCTCAAAGGTCGTTTGAATAGCATGCTCTGTATGATAGTGCATGAATAGTGACGATAAGTAATATCGTCAATTCATCGTCGATCATCACTCATCGTCGTCTGTAGACCGAACTTGATCTCTTGGCCTATTTGATCTGATTCTTGACGGTAGATCTGTATAATGACGGTGTCGCTTTGTGACAGTGGTAAACATGTTGAAATGAGTCGCAGAATTCATGTATTTTGCATCAAAATCTACACAGGTGTACGACTGACAAATAGCTTACTGCATTTTTCATCATCTTTTTAAAAAAAAGACATGCAAAATTTCGCAATACAACTTCTTGCGACCCCGAACTGCATTTTATATAAATAGCACTTTTTGTTATTTGAACTTGAAAAACTGCGTTATTCTGAATGTATTGTAATAAATAGATATTACGCGCATTTGTCGCCTCGAAGCAATTTTATTAAGTGCGCTGCAATTTCACAGTCGTTTCGAAAACGATTTGACGATTTATTATTATCGCTAACGGTTACGTCGAGCTACAATCAAACGGCTCTAAGAGGAACGCCTTTTTAGAATCGATTCCACCGCGACGATTTCGCTGGCAGGATAAATAAAGGTAATGAGTCGGCCATGGAAACGTGTAATCAATGCTACGCGTGGCAGCCTGTTATAGACATGTACGTTCCATAGATTCAGAGATTATTGGTGAACGTTATTAACTGACTCTTGTCTAATCTGGATTGCATTCGTTTTATCACGATGCCAGCATTAAGACCTACCTTGTACATTAATATTGTCGTATCACAGATAAATCTCCAGAATCCTGTTCAAGGATTCATTATCTTTCAACGTATTAACGAACAAGCCAACCAATTGAAGCAGACAATCATATTGATTGAATCATATTGTACAAATGTAGATCTTTCTCGATATGTTCATAGTACACTGAGAGAAAAATATAGTTACTTTTGGACCCAATCATAATTTTATAATATTTCTAATAATTAATATAATTAACTTAACTATATGCATCATTATGTTAACCATAATTATCGTTAGAAATATTATAAAATTATGGTTGGGGTCCAAGAGTAACTATATTTTTCTTTCAGTGTAATATGTGAAAAATATGAAAAAAAAAAAAAAAAAGGAACACAGCGAAGAACCGTAGATTCTTCCTAAACTAGACGCTTATCAATTTTTAATCAAAGTGACAAAAACATTGGAATTATTGTAAGATCTCCAATAAAGTTATCGCGAAAGGGTTAAGGCGAGGATCCGTGATGATGATGCTGATGATACGATAGTAACGAGTCATGGACTCGATTGCGGACCGATATTGTAAACGTGGCTCACTAACTTCTCTCTTTTTCTCTCTCCTACCGGAGAAAGAGAAAGAGAGACGCGGTGCATTCGATAATACACCGGTTCGCTACTATCCACATTGTACGGGCAGCGTACTCGGATTCCTGAGGACAGCGGGGGAAAGGAGCTATGCAAGGTATCAGGGATCGGGAGGGGGGCGGTCCCCCTGAGGCAAGCTCCGCGGCGGAAGAGAAGGGCGACGGGGATCGCGGTGCGGCACGTCGGGGGTAGGGGAATGACAACAGCCGTGATTATGCAGAAATGCGAGGCGTGGCGTTCGTAAAAGGAGAAAAAAAAATCCCGGGACGCCTTAACCGAAGTCCGTGTATTCGTGTCGCGGCCGCGAGACGGCTGAAAACGCGCGCGCGCGCGCGCGCGCGCGTCGAGGACCGGCGCGGGAGGACGGGAGTCCGAATGTTTCTTCTCTCCTGCGGAGAGAAACGTCCGTCTCGCGACGACGCGACGCGACGCGACGCGACGCGGTGACGTCGGGGTAACGGGAGAAACTCGCCTTTTCTCACCCACTTTCCGGAATTCGCGACGGAAGGGACGTCGCGCGGTCTGGTGGAATCGCCGCGGTTTGTTCCGCTTCGCGGCCGAATCGGGAATGCGGCGAGTTCGTTGCGCCGCGGCTCGTTCCCGCGTGGACGCGCACGTGACGCGCGCGGAACAAGCGTGAGCTCGCGAACCCGACGTCGTGAGAAATTGGAGAACATGCGGCGCTTCGTTACCCCTTCGCCCCCCCCCCGCTCCCCCGTGGTCGAGTCGCGACGCAGCGCTGCTATGCAACGGTATATGAGAGAATAATTCGTTTATCTGTTCTATTACATGCTCGATCGCGTATCAATGACCGCTCGTTTCTTCACGACTATTAAAGAAACGAGCAAGAGCCGTTTATCGATAGTATTATACATTTTAATTTTTATTCATTATGCAAATATCCCACACTTTTGCTGCGATATTAATAATTAGAATTGGACAGGAATTATAATGAATTAATATATTATAATATAATATAATTTAAAGCAACAATTATTTTGTTTTTATTAAGTTTGTGTGTGTGTGTGTGTGTCTTTGATTTAGATATATTGTTATAAATTAATAGCTTTTATAAATTTTTCCAAAGCTGAGAGATATGAGAAATAAACAAATGTCTCTGTCTATTTATCTATATTAATAGCTCGCGCTATTTTACGTCTCACATCATCTTGATCGCGATGATAAGAGAGATATTAACATCTTGCTATAGCATTTCCCTATCTCGCGCCTTTGTGCAGTTATATCGTGATTGTAATCAGGATAATAGAATACCGTAAGCTGGAAATAATTTTTGTAAATTTTTACAAAGCCAAAAAATACGAACAAAAAATATATCCAAGCTACTAGCTCGCGCGTTATTTTACATCTCGCGACGTCTCGATCGCGATGATAAGAAGCACAACGCCTTGCCATGGCATTTCCCTATCTCGCGCACTCGAGAGCTTATTGTCGCATGTCGTAGTCACATGTCGTCGCAGCCACCATCAGGCTTATAACGCGCGCGATAACGCGCCATTATCATCGTTATTTACACCGTACGTGCGTCGCGGCGGAGTGTACGTACAAACACACCACGTTCCTTCGAGGCCCGCCGTTGTCGCCGTTAACGATCGGAACGCCGCATTGGAATCCCGGCGGCATTGATAATAAAATATCAAACGACGAGACACCCGAGTTACGTCTTCATGTGACAAGTGAGCAACCGCGTTTTCCTCTCTCTCTCTCTCTCTCTCTCTTTGCGATTTAGCCGGAAAATAGCTGGATTAACATCCCTACGAAATCCGAAATTCTACCATATAGGAGCAACACGCTGTCCTTATCTATTATTATTCGCTGAATTATTATATTATTTTCTATGCACCTACGGGAGACACTTGATTTTTCCTTTGCTCTCACGGTCACATTCGGTTAACCCTATCCCCGTTTGCAACTCTGTAATGACATGTTAATCGCCGGTATCATATGCGCGCGACGGAGATAGCCGAACCGTTAAGCGTTTATAATACCTCCCGTTTTTGCTGAGCACGAAACTCGTGTTGCCACGTAGAAAATTAAATTACATACATGAGAAAGCGCGCGCGCGGGGCGCGCGCGGAGATGCATGACTCGTAAATCACGCTTCGAAATGCGAAGGAGAGGAAGAAACGCCGCGCGGAAAAGTAGGAGACTTTCATCAAACGAGGCGATCCTCGCCAGCCCACGGTTCTCGTCAAACCGAACCGGGGCAGAGCAACGTGTGGGATTGCTTTTTCATTATGTAATTTCAGGCGGTCGTGTGCCTAGGAACAGCGCGTATTGATCTCGGCGGGAGATAAAAAGACTATTCCCCGCGTTCTTTCACGTGTCATAATCCGTTTCAATCGAGGAGTAAGTGGGATCGGTTTGAATGAGCGCCCGCGGGTACAAGTACGATCACGCCGCGGCTTATTAAAAGATATATTTATTATATCTTCCTCCGGGAAGAGATATAGCATGTATACGAATCCTTCTCATCCTCCTTCCTCTAAGCCGTTCCGGATGCGTCGGAATGAAAGAAAGATAATTGTTCCGCAATTTGCATGTATGTGCTAAATATCCGGCAATGCGAAACCTGCTAAAGACATTTATTAATGAGTTGCAGTTGTCTAATGGACGAGCGAAGGATTGATCAATGCGGAAGAGATACCGCGATACGAAAAGAAAAATTCAACAGTAGGACTTATTAATTATTGAAAAAATTTTTTATACGACTTGAGAGAGCAGAATTTGCAAATGTTGAAAATTGGAGCGACTAACGATCCAGGCGTCAATTGTTATTATCAACTTAATGTTATATAGTATCATAAAAAAGGTTCCAATATAAAATCTAAAATATGTGTACATTTCATGTTTACGGTAACAATACGCATTGTTATGTTTAAAACGTTTATTTAATTTCAAAAGACTCGAGCGGAACATTCGAAACATTTTCAATATTTACATACTATAAATATTTACACTTGTGTAAATATTCAAAGTATTTCAAGTTTTTTTTACTCAATTACAATAAAATAAAACTAAAAAATCATTGAATAGAGCAAAAAGAACATTACATTTCTAAATCTTTATAAATTTCCTGAATTTGAATGAATGATGAAAATTCGTGATTTTTTTTTTAAATCGGGCTGAGTTTTAATTAGATTTCAGAGTTTTCTTTGCTGGAAATAATGGAAATATTATATTGTCTGCTATCTAATATAGAAATGTGCATCACGTAATACGCAATTTATAAAGCATGAATAATATGCAAAAATACAAATCCGGTGTTAAATTTCGAACAATTATTTCTTGTTAATAGAATCGAAGAACAAATAGGCTCCAACTCGAAGATGTTTCCGCACCTTTGTGTACAATTTTAGATTTCATCGATGAGTAAATACGGCTATGCTAAAAGGAACGCGTTTACTATTATTATGTAAGAGGTGCGTGTCAAGTGACAGTAGGTTGTCAGCCGCCAGTTTTATCTTTTACTGCATCGTCTACAATTGGTAGCCTTCGTATTGCCCTACTTTAGATAGCAGCTCACGGCTTATTGTCGGATACACGCCATTTGTCGTAATTTTCTGTGTGCTTTTATTTTCTCAAATTTTAATAGAAAATTTATCATGCGAATTTGTCATGCGATCAAGAAATTTCAACGCCGTTCTTCGTGCGTCTTTCGTCAGAATCATTGTGAAATTTTTAAATTTAATAGAAGAGATCTTTTAATTAGTCGAGTAACTCTTACTATTTTAATTAGACGTATCCTATTATTCTTTAAATAACATAATTTAAAACAGCACGTTACGTAACACACAAATAAAATTCGTCATTTTATTTTATCCTTTATCAGCGACGAAGGAGACGTCTATCGAGAGAGAAAGAGAAGGGGAGAAAAAATGACATATAAAACGTAAATGAGTGCCGCGGCAAACGAAAAGTTGGACGAAGTACCGCTCCGCGGAATTGATCCGTGCAGAACTGAGGTGAATCGATCAACATTCCCACTACGGTCATTCTCCTCGGAAAAATGCGCGCCGGTAGTTGCGAAAATCACGGAACACCCGGTGTAAGGCGGACCGTACGTGTTCGCCGAACTCCCATTCTACAAAGTCGGGTCGCGAAACCCGTTCGCCGATATCTCGCTCATACGCGGGCAAAATAAAGCGGCGCTCTTATGCGGTCCTGCATTCTGCGCCCGGATTCCGCGAGTTCGCTCCGCTTTACCTCCTTCTTCCCCTCCCCCCCCGTTACCGTGGTTCAATGGAACCGCGCGTACAATGCAATTTTGCCTGTGCGGTGCCATTGCCGTAACGATGCAGTTACTCTCTTTCCTCTCTACGCCCACGTCTCACTATAGCTCTACGGCGAGATGGATGCCGCCGCGGCACACGTGTTCGAATCGATCTTGTGAGTGAGATTAGCCTAATCTCTTTGAGAAAACAAATTTCATCGCGCTGGGACGGTCAACAAAAAGCTCATTTTGTCAACTCTAATTAAGGAGTTTGTTCTCGACCCCTCGAAAAGCGGAATCACGATTTTCAAACTGTTCCCAAGCGAATACTTGTGATACATAAAACTGATGGTTTCTCTTCTAAAAAGTCTTACGAGACTCTGCTCTGCACTGAAAGAAAAGATTGATTATACTTATAGGTCATTATGACAAAATAACTTTATAAAAATGAAGTTATCATAATTATTATCAAACGTTTTGTTATTATTATATTAATACATTATATAATAATAACTGAGCTTTTCAAAAATTGCATTACTAAATGCATTACTAAATGCATCTTATAAGTTTATCTAGAATTTTTTTCAGTGACACAAATCTAACTTTAATCGTGCATTGAGATTTCGCAAGAAATATTCAATAGTTTTTAGGGAAAGAAATAAATTATTGGTACATATGATTTCAATATATTCACTAACATATGTATGTGTTTCAATTCTCAATATATTCTAATGTTAAAGATCTACGAGTAAGAAGAGCTCGGAGTTTCAAGAATCGTCTGTCGTTGCCACAATGTTAACAAATTCGCAAAGTGCGAGAGAGCTCTGTGAAATTGGGTAGCGGGAAATCCCGATGGTGCGGCCAAGTTTCTCATTCCAAAGATCTGGTGTTCCAAAAGCGTATCTATGGGTCGTGATACTCCACTTTATCTCGAACAGGAAGACGTTATTACCGTCCTAATCGAAACTTTGCCGCTCCAGTTGAGATGCTCAAATGGGCGCGCTTCTGCGTCCTAATAGAAGAAAAGCGAAAACCCCCATCGGGCGAGTGGGCTCGGCCCAGCACACGGTTCTCTTTTTTTCTTCCTCCTTTTTTTTTTGTGCGTCCCACAATGCTCTCGTTTGTTGAATGAAAATTGGACAATGCGCGCGTCCTCGCGCGCGCTAGCATGTGTGTGCGAGTGTGATCTGATTACGAGCACCTCGTGATTCATGGAACTGCGTCACTTCGCATTACCGCAGCCGCGTATTTAATAGAATAATACAGTTGCCACAAAGAGGGACAATCCTTTCGAAACGCGCATACGTTCGAGAAAAGACGATAAAGTGACTTGCACAACAAAATCCCTGTGAAAATAATCGGTTTATTCGCTAAAACCGTTGAAGGCTCGAAACGCAGAATAAGTATCTTATTTCCGTTAACTTGCAAGGATTCCACAGTAACACGAACATTCTTATTTAAATAATTAAAAATACAGAAAGATAAGACAGAGAATTATAAAATATTCCGTGATAACGCGAATGTTCACGTTTGAATAATTAAAATAAAAAAAAAAAAAAACATTGCAAGTATAGAATAGGAAATAATAAAATATGTCAAAGTTACAATTTGTAGATCGGATGTTTCCATCGCATTGCAGCTCACCGCAGGGGGATTTTAATGCAAATGGATGATACAATGCGATCTTATTTCTCTTACCGATGATTCATTCAAGATTTCTCATTTCAATTAATTATTCTGCGTGGTCTCGAGTAACGCTTGGAAATATAACAATCGCAACGATATATGCAACCTGCTCCTTCGGTCACGACGCGATCTTTAACCGCGCATTTATCGCGTCGATGCGCGCAATGTAGGCAACGAGTGTAATTCGCGGGTGAGCTATTAATCCATTTTCTCGACGCATCAAGATTTCTTGCGCGCGCCGAGAGCTGCTGCCGAGCCAAATGGAAGGTGTGGGAAACTCGCAGACCAATTCTCATACGAGTCCGTTCCAGATTCGAATGCGATTCGCGAGTCGTCTTTGCTTTTACCGCAGCCGACGAATTTCGCGGATGCATCCTCTCGTCACCGATAATTTCCTTCGCACGCTTTCTCTCCCACCGCCTTGACTCTCCCTCGATCACACAGATGGAAGGAATATTCAACCCTTCGGAGACGAATCGCGAATTCGCGAATCGCTTATAAGTAGTTGAAACAATTTTCAGAGAGGATGTAATAGTTCACAATTTTCAAATTTGTAATTTTGCAATTAGCTTTGACATGACGGTTTTGCATGATCTTTAATGATACGATTATTATCTCGTAGAAATTGTGTGAAAAATTTATATTTTTCTCTAGTCTATAATAATTCTTATATTTATATTTCACTGAAAAAAAAATTCTAGGTAAACTTATAAGATGTATTTAGTAATACAATATTTGAAATATTTAATCAGTATTACTAAATATAATAATAGTAACAAAACATTTGAGAACAATTACGAACATTTCATTGTTATAACATTATTTTGTCATAACGATCTAAATGTTTAGTTGAAACTATCTCACCAAGGTTGTTGGTAACTTTTATCAAGACTGGATTATTATAACCAATCCTTTTTTTTTTCAGTGTACGTCTGCATGATTGTTGCATCTTTCTTGTCAACGCGATGCTGCGTGAAAAGTACAATTTCGGAACGGTGATTCAACCTCTTCTATCTCGAGGAGACCGAGACTTGCACTCTCGCGACATATAAGGCGTCGGCCTCTTCAGCCTTAAGGTCGCGAATCGCCACTAATCGCCGTGATTAAAACGATGTCTCGCATTTTTACAATCTGTAATCACTGCCCACACCACCCACTGCCGTAACACCTGTTATGTCCCTGGCGCGCCATTTTAATGCGTTTTATTGCCACCTTTACGACACCTCGGCACGAGCGATTCTACTTTCTCGTCTAGCGATGTACTTTAAATCAATCTCCCGTGAGTGTACGCACATAAGCGGAGAAAAATTCGTTTAGCCGTTCGAGGAAACGTGCAAATGATCGCGGGAAATCTTAACGACGAGATTAATGTTGTCTATATCGTCATGCGAGCCAAATTGTTCCTTATTATGCGGAAACGTTCTTTAAAATTATCAAAATGTAATCGCATCGCAAATATAATTAAACATCACAAGGAGAAGACACGGAAATCTGAAAATACAGATAACGTGATTGACAATAAAATTATTCAAAAATTCTGACAGATCCTTAAAAGATCTGTCCTTGGGAAAAAACTCGAGTTGAGGCGTTTATTTATCGCAACATATTGATATTTATTTCATTACGTGTATGTAGATTATAAAATTTAAAATAATATGCCGAATTTACTAAACTTTTATAGCTTCGATCAAAAGCTAGAAATAACGGAGCAAAACTGGATACTTGTGACTGACATGCAAATTGATATGGATGCGATAATTTTGAGACGAGTGATATTTTTTTTTCAATTATTACACCTTTTTTTCACGCGTTGTCCCGTTTTCGTTTCCGTTCGATCGTTCGCTCCAATTTTATATCAATTTCCTGCGAACCTCCCCGGCAAGGTCTCACTCTTTGTCGTATTAGATGTCTCAAAACATTAGGATCGATACACTCCTCCACACGACAGAAGGATAAACAGAGGATAGCCATTACGTGTAAACCCAACGACGAACTGGCAATGTAGCGTGTTACGTTCGCGTCTCGTTGCGCAGTGCCCGCATGTACCGGGTGTCTTTGCTCTCGTGCGGCGTATCTCGCGCGAACGTCTGTATCTTTCTTCCGCAACAACAATGTCTCTCATGCGAGACGCAAACGGTTCCGCGATGCCTATGCAAAGCGTCGCGGTCGTGCGGATCGCACCGTGGTTCGATTCTCGCCGACATACGACTACGTGAAAGTAATCTATTACCGCGGGAGAACCGGCCGGTTAAACGCCGCGAAACGCCGTGAAACGCCGTGAAACGCCGTGTTCCAGCGCGCGAACACGCGTGTGCACGCGGAGTGCTCACCGGGTGCCTCGCGCTCGCGAGAGTATCGAGTAAAGGCCGCGTCGCGCGTATCCAACGGATACTCCGGGACCGAGCCGACAAGGATATGACGGAAACACGTGAGATGAAAGTCCGAACGTAACAAGCTGGGAGTTGATCCTCTATTACGGCGCTCGTTACATTGAACGTATTTGTTTTCGTTTCTGCGATATGCGTAATGCATATCGTCGTTCCACAGCAGTGTAGAAATATTCCAGAGATATTGCTGTCTTAATTTATGGGACTGTCTTGATTTAGATAACTCAAATTCTTCAATTCCCGTCTAGTGAAATATTCCCGTTAATATTACAACTGTCGACGATTAATTTCCGTTATTTATAATTATGCTATAAGTAAATGATTAAATTGGTGATCAACTTATCTTCTTCTTTCTTTTTCAAAGTGTACACACATATTTGAAAAGAAGAATGAAAGAAAAAAGTAAATTGAAGTCAATTTAATTATTTATATATTGCAATAAAAGTTCACGAAAAATCTTAAAAAATACTTTCTATATAAATTTCCGTAATTTTTATAAAAATTTACAGACCAATCATTCTGCCTGCTTTCTAAATAACGTTAAATCAGTTATCAGATTTGCTATTTTTATTAAGAAAAAAAAGGAAAAGTTGAGCAACAGGTGGTCCAGTTTCAGAGACGTTTTCGATATATTTCAGTCAAGATCGCTCTTGTTTCTTGGCCGCGTTGAATCGCGGCGACTCGAAAGAAACTGCAGTCTTAGAACTCATAAGTAACGCGCATAAGTAAGGGTCCCGGCGGTCTTAAAACGCGATGCGCGCACGCATATGCATACGCGTATCGTGGTATCGCCGCGCAATGTGGCGTGCCTCGCGGTGCGGTATCAGACACAACGACCCGGCCAGGGGACGAAAGCCGAAGCCGCACTTTCTAAAGACCTTCGTCGGGTTTCGCCGGGGCTTGTCTATCGTCGGCCGCGAGTGCCTCTAAGGCGTACACACGCCGCGTACAATGCCACCCATTAACGGGCGCCCCTGAGATCGGCCTTTCTTTCGACCTATAGCCGGGCTGGGCCGGACCGGGCGGATGATCCACGTTTTCGCTCGAAAACCGGTATCAGGTCGATCGACTTGCCTCCGCTTTTTCAGCCCGGAGGTAGGCCGGGCGTATCCCGCGGCGCCCGATCAAGTCCGATCGGAGCATTGTGCCACCTTGGCCGTCAAGAACGTAAAATTCGGTACGAGACCACCCCGCTCGCCGGCTCTCGACGGCATTCGTGATCTCGGGATGGGAATCTTTTATCCACGAATCGCTTCGTCAACGGTTTGTTAATTATTTACTCCTCGGCGCCGCGCCCTCGCCTTCTGGCGGCCTTTTCGCGTCCGGGGGGATCCTCCGCGTTGGGACGGGACGCTGGTATGCCGCGGTGGCATAACTTCAGCCGTTTCGACATTCCGCATAATCGCCGCGTAGGAAATCATCCTCGCTTTCCGCTCTCGCAAGCGGGTCTTAAACGCCGTTGGCCTTCGCGTAACGTCGCGTCGCGTCGCGTCGCGTCGCCGTCGAGAGGATCAGAGGTACCCTGGGAGAGACACGCGCGCGCGCGCGCGCGGGCCCCTTATTTGCCGATGATGAGGTGCTCCCCCGTAGATGCGCCTCTACCTACACGTACTGACATTTACAACTTGCACCGCGGTGTGAATTACTTACTCGGACTTACACGTCCCGCAGCCGCGACTTATCTCGCTCTCAATATTCGCGAGATGGTTTCACGTCTCAGATGTTATTACTTCGAGATTACGCGATTGCAATTTGAGACTAAATTAAGGGAAAAGGGTCCTAAAGGGACTATCACGTACGACTTAAAAATCTTTGTTTGCGTTGGGGAAAAGCAAATCGACAGAAGGTCAACTTATGTAATTGAAAATTATTGATACGTCAATAATACGTCAATATATATGTACGTGTGTGTACAATATGAATTCTAAGAATTTGTAATATATAAATTACACACTGACATAGCTTTAAAGTTGCATGGAAATCGAGTAAAATAGAGGTAAAAAAAGAAATTTTCTATTTCGAAATTCTCTTCACGAATTATTACGTTCACTTTAAATTGATTTCATTTCGAAATATACTATGTTCGTTTTTTAACCTCCGAAGCAAAAAATCGAAATAATTAATTCAGAGTAGAGAAAGCGTGTGACTTAAACCGTGATAAGCTTTAAGATCGATAATATGATTTTAATGATAAGCTACAACACGAGAGGATTAGAGGCCATATGAGAGCATGCAGACCTTTTATTCGAACGTGCATTTCACCGCTCGAGTGGAATCCATCACATATCGACAGAATTGCCGATCGATCTGTGTATTATTCTTCACAATTGCCTATACCAGCGTTTCCCAACCTGATCTCACCTCGAAAATCTCTGCAGACCTACATTGCAAAATTGCACCTTTTAAGTCTAGCGAGGGCACAATAAGAAATCTGTATCTTTTTAAAACTCGAAAGATCAGAATTACATATACACTGAAAAAAATTCTGGTTAAAAACGGACGAATCAGAAAACCTTCTAGGATTGATCAAATATTCTGGTTCCTATAATAGAAATTTTGGTTATTATAATAGAACTCAATAATTTATAATAACCAGAATTCCTATTACAATAACTAAAATATTTTATCAATCCTACAAGATTTTTTTCCGTTTCGTCCATTTTTAACCGGATTTTTCTTCAATGTAAATGCCTCATGTCCGGACCTGATTTTAACGTATATCTGTTTCTACTATTTAAATATGTATATTATATATTTATATATTTAAATATATTATATTGCATAATTAAATGGTAGAAACATATATCTTGAAAAAAGGGGGGAAAACAATAAATTGATGAATTTAATCAAAAGTCACGGAAAATCACGGAAGATTATACACAGGAGTTATAAATTACAAACTACCTGTTTTCGACTGCTCTGATAATTTTACTGTAAAATTCCAGATTAAACGTCTGCTAATTAATCAAGTTGACATTATCCTACGGATCCCCTGATCCCCTGGTACACGAACTTTCCGCCACCGCTTTCCATCGTCGTCGAATATCGAGCATTCGCGTCGCCGGAGGATGAACGAGAACAGGTAGAAGAGGTAGATATACCTGCCGCTTCCGCGTTTCTCCTTAGGTACGTAAATCTTGTCGCGATTCGCGAACACTCGCGACGTTGATACCGCTCCTACGTAGGAATTCGCCGGGGAACCAACTATCCTACCCGCGTGCAAACACGCACACGCACGCCGTTGCTGTTGCCGCCGCCACGTTACAATGGCAGAGGTATTTCCTCCAAGAACGCGCATTCCTCGGGCCCCTTCCGTTTCGCGAAGTCACCGCTGCCTCCGGGAATTCGGCCTCGCGGGAAATAACGCGTACGTCCGTAAAGGAAATTAATCGGCGCTTCTAAATGCGCGGGAGAGCCGCTTCTCTCTCTCTCTCTCTCTCTCTTTCCATTCTTAAATTCGTCGTGCGAACGACGGCGCTTCTTTTCTTCACACACACACACACACACACACACACACTGAGAATTCTATTTTGTTGTATAAACAAAAAACTGTGAGCAACCAAATTTTTCAAAAATTTAACCAAATTTTTTGTTTGAAAGATTTGATTGCTCACTTTTTTGTTCATACAACAAAATAGGATTCTCAGTGCACACTGATTGTGAGAGAAAAGTATAGTTACTTTTGGCCTCAGCCACAATTTTATAATATTTCCAACGATAAGTAGGGTTAACATAATGATACATATAATTAAGTCAATCATATTTATCGTTAGAAATGTTATAAAATTGTGGCTGAGGCTAAAAGTAACTATATTTTTCTCTCGGTGCATCGATAACTCCCTGCCCTCGATACTTAGCGACGAAACGAAATATTCGCAAACGAAAGCGAGATTAGCGCCGGGGATTGATATTCGCACGCGTGTGTAACATCGGAATTTCGCCGGCGTCAAATATCGTAACAGATACCGGTATATTCGCCGCTCGGCGTACGGCGTGTTAAATTACTTTCACCGGCCGAATCGTACGTGCGTGGCAGCGACCACGCAAAAATCTCGGCAAAAATGCGGCCGATTGTCACGAGCCTGAAGCTGCGGGGAATACGGCAATTCTAAGGAGATACGGCGACCCTTCGTGAAGATCGAAGAGCATTAATGAACCTCTCGTTTCAATTATATCGGCAAGGAACAACCGCACACTCTCACAATCTGCAGATAGGTTGTTTACGAGTGAAAGAAACTTTTTCGCAACTTTATCACATTTCGCTGTATATCGTGAGATATCTAAGATATTAAATGTTGTCTGAATAGCGCATCTGTTATAAATGAAAGATTTTTGCATCCTCTGTCGAAAATTTCTATTTTCCGTAAGAAACGTTTTTCTTCAATTCTAAACATTGTCTTTAGATTATTATCTATTACTACATTATTATATCGTATTTTCCTGTATAATTCTAGGAGAGATGTAGTATTTAATATATTTTCTATTAGAATTATACATAAAATGTTAGAATAATACTAGAATCACTGTAAATAGTTTCATTACAATCTCGAATTTCTTAAGAGAATTTTCTATTTAGAAACCTTTTTAGCAAAAAAGTTTTCCGCAGGGACAACCTTCCATATCGAAGATCTCCGCTTAGAAAATTAGATTAAAGCGACCGGTCGCGGAACGACCGCTCGATAAAATTCACGCGGAAACTTGCGCCGCGCGCGCGCGACTCGTTACACCAGTATATCATTCATATGGAAAGTGTCAAGGCATGTAAAATCACTTTCAATTCCTTTCCCAGAACGCCAAATTTTTCACGTCGTGCAACTCTAAGCGTTAATCGGACGTGACGCGCATATCGTACGTTCTAATTGCATCGGAACGTTTATTCGATCGTCGCTTAAGCGTTTCGTTCTGACTCGAACAAGTCGCGAGTTACCTCGCACCTTTTTAAGAGAATTCATCGGACGGCGGAAAAAAAATGAATACGTAGAATAGCCGAGAGTCAATGGAGACACCTTTAAAAATAGCCGTCAATTAATGCTCGAACTGGGATGTTCGTCCAAGTGTGAAGTGCATCCCCTCCCGCTTCTACTCCTCTGAATGACGTTAGTGTATTGTTTCGCGACAGAGACTACGATGCAATCTATCTTTTCTAATCGGAAGAACAAGATTTCATTTTTTTTCGAGAACAATATTTTCTAGTGTTATCTTCGAATGAAAGAAGCGATTCCTAGATATGGAAAACGCAGATTCTCGACATTTAAATGGATATGTATTCAAAGAATGCGAATTCTTTACTTTATTCCTTCTTTCGTAAAGTCGTTGCCGAGTTCAGGAATTTAGTATAAAAAGTAAGGAAATTAATCGACTATTAAATATGCATGAAAGCTATTCTAAAAGTGACACATATAGAATTATAAAATAATTACAACAACATAACAATAGAATGAAATAATATATATCCATATAACATTATGTGTATTTCATTAAAAATGTTAATTTATTATATGTATAAAATAATTAAAAGCCAAATAAATAAATAAAAATCAAGACCGTCATGATCATTATATAATAATTGTTTTATAATCTACAAGTCCATTCGAATAAACTTTGCCGTTTACAAAAACAATTCTTGTAAAACAAATCACTCGACCAAAGCTCGACTCCTCTGGCCTTCGAAAGCTACACTCACTCTTATGCCGGCGCCACTGCTTGTAGAGAAGCGCGGCGACGGCGAGCAGGAGGATCGTCGTCAGAAAGGTCCCGATCACGGCTCCGGCCACGCTGCCCGCCCCGAAGCAGGTATCCTGCGCTGCCGTTGCTGCCGTTGCTGCTGCTGCTGCGTCCTCCATGACTCGTTCGCGCTCAGATCCGTCTCTCGCGCATATTCTCGCGCGGCTTCAACCGGTCGCGGCGTTCTTACCGCGACTCGCTCTCCTTCTCTCTCTCTCTCTCTCTCTCTTTCTCTTTATCCCTCCCTCTCTATCTTTCCGTGTCTCGTTTCTCTCTCCCTTTCCTTCTCCGTTGTATGTATCGTCAATTTGATCGCATAGTTTCGCGCGCGCAAACCGATCCGCCCGGGCAACACGCGAAGCGCCGAGACGCTCCGACGAAAGAATCTCACTGCTTTATTTCTACAGCTTCTCGTGCCTCTTTTTTCTCTCGTTATCTCAGCGTTATGCCCGCCGAATGTGAAAATCTCGAGGCAAGAGGCGACCGCGAGTCGCCGATTAGACTTTCCCCTTCGCAAATTCGCGCCAATTTGAAACGCACGGCGCGCGGAGACTTCGCGTCAAGCGCGTCGCGGACGGTGAATCGCGGCTTCACGCGTTACCGCGGCGACGGGGAGGATCGATCGAGCCGCGAATCGTTAGACGGAAATCGATCGTCGAGAGAAACGGAGACGGATCGGGATCCTCCTTGATCCTCCTAGCGTCTCAGCCGTCGTTCGCGGCTGGAAACGCCGGCGCGGCGAGGCATCTTTCCCGCGGATCGCGGATCTCACGAACTTGACGCTCGCGGGCGCGCGCGCAAGTCTCACGTCGCGATTGGTCGCGATGAATGAAGGGTGTCGCGCACACTGCGCACACTGCACCGACTGCACCGACTGCACCGACCACACGTCCCGCTCGCCGTAACGCCGCGCGACGTACTGACCAGTACCGAGTACTGACGGAGGCGACGGAGCGGTGCCGCGGAGCGAGTAAAACAGGTAGGCGAGCAACAGGTGCTTCTGACTCCGTCGGAGAGGGGAGAGAGAGAGAGATTGTTGACGCTTGCTTGCCGGCAGGGCCGGCTCGACGCCGCCGTGCCGTCCGAACGGGGGTTTGTCGGGGGCTCCGGCCTCCGGCCTCCGGTGCGAGCGCTGCTGCCTGCTGCGCAAATAACAATCGAGCTTCAAAAATACGCTTTTGCGTAATCATACCTGGAAACTATCTAAAATTATTCAATTATTATTCCAAATATCCCACCAGTAAACACAAAGTAACAGTCACAGACAACGTCAATGTTAAAATTTCCTACTCAACAACATTACTGTTATTCACAAGATATGTTACATTGTTGAATTATATTGTTGAGTGGAAAGTTATAACATTGTTACATTATTGTTATTTTGTATTTACTAGCGAGTGATTTTATTTATATTCGTGAAAGTGAATATTTGTAAATGAAGAAGTGTGTTTGTGTATTTTTCAATGGGAGATTCTTATGAATATTGTATTATTCTATTAGAACAGAAAAAAAAGGAGAAAAAAAGATAATACAAAACAAATAAATATATTTAACTTATGGGACGATCATTGTATAATTAATAAATTTTATATTATTTTTTTATTCTATTTAATAAAGAATAAAGAACAAAAATTGTTTATAATTTTTAAATGAAATTTAGTTCATGAATTAATAAATTAATTGTAGGACAATTGAACTTTCCACGTTAGCCAATGAGAAATAATAATAACTTTAACATCAAATAATAATACCATCTTTATTTCCCTTTAAGTACTTTAATTACTTTCATGCTTGATAGACATAAATAAACGAATTTTTAACTTACTTCGTACATACAACTTTGGCGCCAACATATTCGCAGCCATCTTACTTTTTAACGTCTGGAATCCAGTATCTGATTGGTCAAAGAGCGCCCATTACTTGGGGCGACTACGCGCATCTACAAGAATATGTTCTTCTCTTTTTCCATCACCTATCACCCATCTTGTTACATCATGACAGTGCCTGCGCACGCGCTAGAAACTCGGCCAGTAACGCTGACACGATTTTTCTCGTCTTCGACGAAAACCACGTTGTTTCCATCAACGCTTCGCCGTGCTTCGCCGTTGACCGTGAAATAATTGCGATTCGTAAAGCGTCGCGTTAACCGGCTTTCACGCTGTCCGGAAAAAACGGTAACGTATCTTCTCCGTAACCTACTCCAAGAATCCGTCAGCGACGACGAAACATGACCAAGAACGTGGCGAGGAAGCCGATGGAAAATGGCGACAACCGTGGGGCCCATGGGCATGCCTACAAGGACAAGAGCAAGCCCACGGACATTCGTAGCAGCAATATTAACGCTGCCAAAGGTAAGATTGCGATCGGCGCTTTCGCGGATCGTGTCGGGACGTTCTCGCAGTTCGGTCGGTTATGGAGAACTCACGCGAAGAAAATATTACCTTATATGGTCGCGTTCGAGCCGGCAAAACGATTAGCATGCTCGACGAACAAAGTACATTTGTAAAAATTGTTAGCTATTTTGTCAGCGACTAGATGCATAGTATATTTTATACTTCATATTTAAAATATTTAACCAGCAACTAGTTATGTAGATTGTTTAATTATTAATGTTCTCTATTGGTTACGCTGTAAAAATATTGTTTACTGCGAACATGTTCGTATAGGCTTGCATTTAATTAGGTTTTGTTTACATAACGGAAGTATTTTTAAAAAGCAATAACAAAAGATGGAAATTCATATGTCGTTCTAATAGGGACATATTCTTTTTTAATAACAGTATGACAGTAATGATTTCTAGCATCTAATTTTGGTTGTAGCATTATTTCTAAAATATTCAACAATGTACAAATTATTAACTACTTAATATTTGCTTTGCAAACTGTTTTGTCAGCTTGAATGCATTTAGTGTCCATATCTTTGTGACACAAGCTGATTTTTATATACATATTAATACGTCGCATAGAAACTTAAACTTAACTTAAGAAGCAAATGTCAGTATATGCTAAATGAATGAAATATGTTTTTCTATAATGGTGTTATGCTTTGGTAAGAATATTGTCTACAAAGTATCCCTGCGGAGTAATCCTTGTAGCTTCACATTGTATAATTATTTGCGAATAGACAAATTACAGCAAATACTCGTTTTCTATGATTTGATTACTGCATATGAATTATTCTTCTATAGCTGTCAGCGATGCGATACGCACAAGTCTTGGACCTAGAGGGATGGACAAGATGGTAAATTACATATTTGTCATTCCTTCCATTTAATAAAGTTTTATATATACAACATTATTGTATATTAATCCATTTTGCACATATAGATTCAGTCTGGCAATGGAGAAGTTACTATTACGAATGATGGTGCCACTATCCTGAAAGAGATGAACGTGATCCATCCTGCTGCGAAAATGGTGAGAAGTAAATTTCTCGCTTTAAATTTCATGAAATTTTATATTACAATATCTATATGTCTGCGTTTAGCTCGTCGAGTTGTCAAAGGCTCAGGATATAGAGGCTGGCGATGGTACCACAAGTGTCGTTGTGATAGGTGGATCACTGCTGGAGGCAGCGGAACGTCTGTTGCAGAAGGGCATTCATCCCACTTCCATCAGCGACGCTTTTCAGAAAGCGGCATCTAAAGCCGTATCGATTCTGTCACATATGTCCATACCTGTTGACCTATCGGACAAAGAATCTCTTGTAAAGGTCGCAGCAACGTCTCTTAATTCCAAGGTATGTCTAAAAATGCATTTGATTATTAATTATATTTTAATAGATAATATCTATAATTATATAACGATTCAATGTTTGTTATTGTTATATTTCAGGTTGTACATCAACAATCTAGTCTTCTTGCACCACTCGCCGTAGATGCAGTATTAAAGGTTACAGACGAAGGAAAGGAAGTGTCAGTTGACTTAAACGTGAGAGCAAATTCTTTATACAGCTATTATATTATTTAATAAATTAGTGGACTAATATTCATTTATTCGTGCATTGTCTTTATAGGATATCAAAGTGATAAAGAAGTTGGGAGGTACCGTCGAAGACACTGAACTAGTAGATGGATTAATATTTACCCAGAAATCTTGCAATGTTAATGGCCCGAAGCGTATTGAGAAAGCTAAAATTGGATTGATTCAATTTTGCATTTCACCACCGAAAACCGATGTAAGTCTCGTGACGTAATGTGATCCACGAAGAACGTTTTCACGTACGTGCTTAGATGGATAATCAACTTGTAATTTCTTTCTAGATGGATCATAATGTTGTTGTTTCCGATTACGCCGCAATGGATCGTGTTTTGAAGGAAGAACGTGCCTATATATTGAATATTGTAAAACAGATTAAGAAAACGGGTTGTAATGTACTTCTTGTGCAAAAATCAGTCTTGCGCGACGCTATCAGCGATCTTGCGATACACTTCTTGGACAAAATTAAGGTCATGGTGATAAAAGACGTGGAGCGCGAGGACATTCCTTTTGTGTGTAAAACGCTGGGTTGCAGGCCAATCGCGTCGCTGGATCATTTCGTGCCTGAAAATCTTGTCAATGCGGAACTCTGCGAAGAAGTTCAAACAGGAAATTCGAAATTTGTCAAGGTGCGTCTGCTTAAAAAAAAACGAAAATTATCACAATATCTTTCATCTATCATAATATAATGTATTTAAATTATAAATTATATAATGGATATGCTTTTTATAGATCACAGGAATCCAAAACCATGGAAAAACAGTCACAGTTCTCGTACGTGGTAGCAACAAATTAGTGTTAGAAGAAGCCGAGAGATCACTGCACGATGCCTTGTGCGTTATTCGATGTTTAGTAAAGCAACCAGCGCTGATTGCCGGTGGTGGAGCACCGGAGATTGAGTTGGCATTAAAATTGGGAGAATGTGTGACTTTAGGTGGAGTTAATGCATACTGCATCAAGGCCTTTGCAAATGCACTTGAAGTTAGTATTAAATGTGTTCAATAATTTATATAATTTTCCGCGTAAACAGATTTTTAAAAATATCTTATCTGTATTACTTTAATTTCTCTCTTTTGAAAAAGATCACAAAGTATTTATATAGTTTTTTTTAATTCGTATTTCTGTCGCAGTAAAATATTTTTTTGTTAACAAATCAAAATTTTTTTATTATATTAATCAACTTAAATTGATGTGCAATCGTTTAGAATAATTAATGCTTAATAGCGTGTAATTTATAGGTAATTCCGTCGACGTTAGCCGAAAATGCGGGTTTGAATCCGATAGCTACGGTAACTGAACTTCGCAATCGACATGCAAAGGGTGAGGTAACAGCGGGAATTAATGTTCGGAAAGGCGCCATCACCAACATACTGGAGGAGAACGTGATTCAACCACTACTAGTTTCTATTAGTTCGATAACTCTCGCTTCTGAAACTGTACGCAGTATACTAAAGATCGACGATATTGTCAATACAACTCAGTAAATCATGGAACACGATTTAAAATTGATTTCGTATTCGCAGTGAGTATAATTAATAAATACATAGTATTCATGTAATTTAATATTTTCTTTATCTATTATCTTATAATTTTCGTTACAGACTTATGTAGACGTTTATCATTCGTTTCACTGGTTACAAAAGTCTGCATTACATCTATATTAATATGTGCTTTTTGCAAAAGTTTTGCATATTTGCATTGTAATATTTTTTAAACACGCTAACACCGAACATTAAAAAACTGAAACATTTCAGTATAAAACAATAATTTGTATTTATTTCAACGTAATATGAATAAAAGTAAAAACGTAATATCATATTACACATTATATGGGGGTGATATAGTGATTAAAGTAGAAGTTCTTCTCAGATTTTAAAAAAGAACAGAGCATTTCACAGAATTCTCCAAACCAGAAAATATAACTATTAGATTCTTTGAAATACATTATAACATTTTACTATTCTTTAAAAGTTAAGAAAAGGTGTAGAAAAATGTACTTCAAATTGTCCCGTTATTAAAGGAAGAGACAGTAAGATGGTAATTTGAGAGATCTTGATGCTAATATTTATATTTAAAGAAAATATATACATTCGTATGATCCACTTAACAAATTTGATCGAAATATAATCTCATACAACAGAATTCTGGCCAAGTATAACTAAATATTAAGTACATCTTGCATATAATAAAATATATATTTGTCTATATTGAAATATCTTGCATTATAAATCAACTGCACAATTATGTCTAATGTTTTTAAATTCTAAATTGGATCATAATAATCACTAATTAGTCATAAATGTATTAAGTACATTCATATGATAGCTGCATTAGAAATCTCAAAAGTTTTACACAACGAGATTGCAATATTCCATTAATGAAAACACCCTGTTCCCATAAATTGTGGATAAATATGTGTAATATCGTTGTGTATTTTTCGTTTTAAATAGCAGCAACAATTTTCTTATACATCAATTAAAATAGAAAATACGATAAAAACATAAAATCCAAAGGATAAATTCTTTAAAATATGCGAAATATAAATCTGAAACAAACATTAACAAGAATAAAATTTTATGTAAGACAGCATTTTTTGATAGAGTAACAAAGAATATACTCTGGATTTTTATAAAAAAAAAAATCTTACATAAATAGTTCATTGTATAAAATAAGAAACTTTTTTTTTATACCAATTCTTAATTGTTTCAATGTAGAATTGTTCTATGCATCGATAAACATGTAAAATGTTTTACAATAGTGACGAAGAATTCGATCCACTGATATAAAAATAAAAACGTCTTATAAATGTATAAGTATTTCAACTTTCTGGAATGTACATAACGCTTTTATATATAAATTTTCACACATTCTCGCACAAGACTCACGCAGATGTAATATAGTGTCCATATATAAATTACAAACTTTATTTAGAAATAAGTATAAACTTCTATATATCATAATTTCAACCTTTATCTCTTGAACAATATATGAGACGTAACATCAACTTTTTCTAGAATTCAAAGGAATGCTTCAAATGAAATTTTAATAAATCAATCTATCTTAGAAATATTATGGGAAGAAATCTTGGCAGTAGCACTGGGAAGATCGTGTATCAAAATATCGTATATTTTATATATATATATATATATATATAAATAAATGCTATTAAACACTAATTTCTCGTTATAGTTTATCAGTCAGAGAAGAAGAAGCAGTATGCATTAATGGGATAGTTTTGTTCTAAAAAGTGACATCCAAATTTTTTAACTAATCTAAATATAGACCCTTCAAAAAGCTCGTAAATTAAATTCGAACTTTTACTTTATGCATGTCGTAATATAAACGCTTAGATCTTGATTTTTATAAATATAAAATCCGAGATTACTCTTGGATATATATATTCGATGTCAATATTCAACTTCATAGTTATTATTTATTTGTATCACTCACTAATATATAATGAATTGGTCACAAATAAATGCTAAACTATCCTGCATTACAAGTCACTAAATAAATTTTGCATTTTCTGCGAGAATTTGCACCTAATCGTCTCAAATTTACAAATTTTGGTCTCTTTTGTCTATATTACCATCGCGGATGGACTTGATGAAAGCTCCATTGCTGATAAGTATTGTTAATGTCACACGGCATTAGAGATAATTGCTGAGTTTGGGGATGAAGTGCCACACACTTCTTATGTACTCTATGTAATAGAGTCTTTGTTTTCTGTAAATACGAATTAATATATATTAATGACGTTCGTATAAGATTATTAAAAATTTTTATCAAAGAATAAGAATGATTTACATCGTCATATTGCCACGGTCCGTCTGCAGTTCCTAGACGACAAAACGCGTATTTTATACCTTGACCATCTGCTTCAATGCATCTTTCACCGACACCTAGTTGACCCTTGGCATTCAACCTCATAAGCTGATGAGAGATAAACATGATTAAAGGTAATAAAAAATAAAAAACTACTGATTTGAAATAGAATAAAAAATAAAATTGCAAATTACTTGATTATTTCCAAATCCATGACAGTGGGAAGTAGCCATGAGACTTGGTGGTGCATGGCCCATAGTGTCCAAACATGATCCAGTTGCCACATTTCGTAGCTAAAAAGTTATTGTTTAATATTAAATTTATATAAAATTGATGAAGAAAACTTAAATGTACGCATTTATTTTATGCTTTTGATCAAACGTACCTCTCCCCAGTGAACATTTGGTGGTAATTCTGGAAATTTATCTAGCACGTCGTACGCTACATTGTCCATGTACCACTGGAAGCTCTTGCACTTCTTGCGTTCTTTGAAAGCCAACTGCTCAGTTATATCACCGTGATCGAGTAATTGGGCCAGAGGTTCTCTAGTATAAAAGAATTGCTTGTGTTTCTCATCGAACCACGTCTCTATAACTCGTTTATAATTCTGTAAACAATTCACTTTATGACTATTTCGATATATATGTATGTATATATGTATTTATAGATGTAACAAATTACTCACAATAGTTATCAATGGTCCTTTCTTCTTTTGAGCCAGTTTACCGAACGTGTAAGGCATAAATCCTCGGTAAACGTGTCCGACGTGGGAACACGGTACCCACAGGATACTTCCACCGCATTGCCATATTTTAAAGGATAATTCGAAATTTTCTCCTCCCCAAACGAGTAATCCCTCATCATATCCACCCAATGATAAAAAGTATTTTCGGTTTATCGCGAATAAGCCACCAGCGTGCGTAGGTGACCTGTAAGTCATACGTAAATGACATAATATAGAAAATAGAAACAACCTCGATAATAAAACTGTACGAAGAAATAGAAACTGCACCTGTACGGCATACTGTCATGTGCACGCGTTTTGGCTTCCCGCCTAGGCAATTCGTTCTCCTTGTACAACATGCCCCACTCGAAAATTCCCCTATACAAATGTCCTTCTTGATACACAGGACGATATTCAAAGGTCTTGTGATCAATGCCGTCTATCACAGGAACAGTCATTACATTTCTGAAAGAAAAGAAGTGTATTAAAACAATTACAGAGTTGCATTATTTGTAGAATAGAAGAATTGAGGCTTTATTTCATCATACTTTCTATTTTATGATACTTGAATTTTCTCAAGTTACAAGATACAAAGATACAAAATATCGATATTTATTTTTAATGTAAATTGAATTACTTTACCTATTTTCAGCAATTGGCGCTAAAAGCGGAGGCAGCCAATTCACGTTGACTTCGCAATGAGCGTCCAAAAATACTATCACTTCACCCTTAGCTTCACGCGCTCCTCGGGATCGTGTTCGTATTAAACCTTGTCTTTCGTAGTTTCTAAGTAATCTAACTTTTCCTTCCCATTGTTCAATATAGGAATCTAAATCACCTTTCAAATTCTCTGAAACGGATTATATTAATTTATCACACGTGTTAATTATCCAAAGCTACAGATATCGTCAATTCTCGCATTTCACGTAGGTATATACCTTTATCAGAAAAATCATCAACAAGAAGAACCTCTTCAAGCATCTTTGACGGGGTGCGATCTATGACACTTTGAATGGTTCGTAATAAAACTGACCAGCCTTCGTTGTGAAAAACTATAATGACACTGGTACGTGGTAATTCCTCAGGATAGTTCCAATGCTTACATCTGTATTACAAAATAAAAAAAATAGAAACGCAAAAATTAAAAAGACTAATTAAAAACTAGTATATTAAGTATATTAAGTATATGTGATGAGACTCACTCTGTGGGTCTGGTATCCGGTATCGATCTCGACAGTGAGATTTCATCGGAGCACACCATATTCATACCATAATCGGACTCTGATTGCTGGACGTCGTTTAACTGATCGTCCCTCAAAATATGTGGTTTACCGCCCTCTCCAGGGCCAGATCTAACCGGTACATCGCGCAGTTCGAAATTTCCCAAGTCTTCTACGAGCACTGGTACCTGGCGATAAGAGAAGATATGTTCAGAAGTATGTTTAGAAGCCTACTAAATAAATTTTTAACACGTAAGTGTATAAAATAAATTATATTAATTAAAAATTAGTACTTACTAGGAAGTACTTATTAGAAATAAGTATTTTACCTGTTTCTTACCGAGACCTTGTGCCCAGTATTCCTTTATATTGTTCATGTGATTGTCCGAGGAGAAATTAAGAAGAACGTACAAAACTAGCAGCACCAAGATGCTGCCAATTAGTACGTGGAACAGGCGATTTCTTCTGAACTGTACAATCCTCATCTTTCCCAAACTGTATACCTGAAAACATGTCTAATGTTATTTATTGATTTTCCGGGCTGCAACGCGAGATTTCTGGAAAATCCCCATTGACGACGTGCATTACTTCGCGAGTAAATTACAATCGGTTAATTAGCCGCCGCGGAACTTGTCCTAGTTTCGCCCAACAATTCCGACAAATAAATAAATGAAATATACGGTACCTCTCGTCGGAAGGGAGAAATCGGGATAACCCAAAGCCGGTTCAACGACATGCATTCGTCAGCGTGTCAAACGTCGATAGTTAACGCAGGTTCGCAGCCCACCTACATGTTCAGTGTATCAAAACTGTGATGTAAAATATTTGCATAAAAGCAGCCAACGTGTCGCCAGCTGTCACGTACTAAAAATATGGGAATGGGCGCGCTGCATACGCAGAGTACAGAACGCCGCGTACTACACATCTCCATATTTGCGCCACGTACCGACTAGACTGCTCACTACGCCGTCATTTTAGTGCCGAATATGGAGGGAATTACACATATATAAATGTTTCCGAAGTTCTTTATAATATGTATAATATATCTATATACAATATATGTAATGTATTATATAGTTAATGTATACCCAGATGTAGGAACGCATGCAGAAACATTTTAGTATCATTTCAATTTTAAAATATAATGTATTATAATTGTACAATTATTATTCAAGTAATAGTAACACACATTTTTATTTTTTTATTTTTCAAGTAACTTTACTTCATAATTTTCTCAATATTTAGAACTTATAATTTTTAAATTCTTTTTCAGCAAAAAATATGAGTTTCGCAAAATCACCTTAATTATGACAATTATTGCAAAATCCTGTGTGTGGAAAGAAGCAATAATTGTACATTTATTACAAAAGTTTTCTATCTGGGTACATAATGTAAATGAAAGAAAAAAATAATAAATTTCTGAAAATTTTAAGGATCATGATTCATGAAATATTGATTAATTTAGAGAAATATTGAAATAGTGTGTAAAGGAATATTCATCAAGACAAATATTTTCTATTGATGCTAATTTTATTCAATTTTAAGTATTACAAAATATTATACATTTACACAAATACATACATAGACTTTTTGCTTATTAATAAAAATTGTATAAAAATTTTTGAACTGTTGAATTTTTATGTATTACATATTCTCGAGTATCTTTGATCAATTAGTTTTATATTGACGTTGACACGCTAGTTTAGTTTGACACTTTCTTACGGTTCTTTTTCTTTCTTTTTTTTCTTTTCACACTACGAATACACATTCGTCTTTCGAGTGCAGAAGGTGTAACAATATGCGGCTGGAAAGAACAGGCCGACCGTTTCTACGCTTATGATATTAATTTGTGACGATATTTCTTCTATTCGTCCTAGTCATTAAAATGTTATTACAATATAATTATGAATATATATTAAGTTACGTAAAACATTGTGAGATACGTCACGACCGGTTAATGGAATTTATGATCTCGGTACGTCAAGGGCCAATTGCCGGTGTACTTTGACCCCCTGGTTTGCCTAACGGATTTTACAGCTGTCATTTCTGCAGTACTTTTCTATCGAGGAACTTCCAGTTACATAATAACCATGTCGGACAACGTTAGCCCCATAAAATATTTTTTAAGCGGTGGTTTCGGCGGGGTGTGCACCGTGATAGCTGGCCACCCTCTGGACACCATAAAGGTAAGGTTACATGTTAATTGACCAACTTGTTAAATCAAGTTGAATGCAGGGTTTACGTGTTTCTGCTACCTTTTTTTATCACAATTTGCTTTCTATGTGTTTCAATTTATTCTAATATTGCAAAACCTTTCATATGAATCTTATGTGTTTTGTGTAGAAGAGACTATACTAGTTGCTCTCTTATACAGGTCCGGCTCCAGACGATGCCAGTGCCAGGACCCAATCAATTGCCTCTGTATTCTGGTACATGGGACTGTGCTAAGAAAACTGTCACCAAAGAGGGAATACGTGGCTTGTATAAGGGTATTTATGTTTGCGCTGAATACCGCACGGACAACGTCGCGTCAGACTTCTCAAATTTCAATGTCGAGATTGTAAAGATATACATATATTCTTGAACTTACTATATACGTATCAACTGCATCAAAAAGAAGCAGACAGTTTAATATTTTAGAATTTACAAAGCTTTATGTAGCATAATGTATAAATAGTATTCAAGTTCAATAAGATAATTGTACAAATTATTTATATTTTCGAGACTTGTATATTGAAAGGGAAAATTATTAATTGTTTTTATAAATCTGTTTCTATTATTTCAGGCATGGGCGCACCATTATCTGGCGTTGCTCCGATATTTGCGATAAGCTTCTTTGGATACAGCGTCGGGAAGAAGCTGCAGCAACGTGTCCCAGACGAGAAACTCACGACGTCGCAACTGTTTTACGCCGGCGCGTTTAGCGGCATATTCACGACCGTTATAATGGCCCCTGGTGAACGTATCAAATGTCTGCTGCAAATACAGCATGGGGACGCGAAGCCAAAATACAGCGGGCCTTTGGACTGCGCGAAGCAATTGTATCGAGAAGGGGGCATCAGAAGTATTTACAAGGGCACCTGTGCTACATTGTTAAGAGGTACGATTCGTATTTTGTAATGTTATACAATTTACAAATTGTGTATATTATAAAATTACATTTGATAAATGTTACATTTGTGTATACTAAGCAAAAGTTCCTCAACAGAAAGGAAATGGCAGCTTTTACATAGATTTATTATATATGTAATATTTACCCTAAAGTGAAGGACCAGATATATTTTTAGAAAAGGAGACATATTATAAAAATGTTTAATGTATTTCATAAGTTTTCGTGTATATCAATATACAATATTGTATATATACATATAATTTGAGCAGGTAGATTGACTAACTGATATCGTTATCCTCTTCGAAGCTCCTCGTCTTTAGAGATTTTCGAGTATACCTTTTCTTCGGGCTTCTACATTGTAAGCCACCTTTGCGTAATGCATAGAAGACTCCCCAATTCTGTAAACGTTCTGGCGTCGAACAGCGTGGTGCTGTTTCCTTAATTCTGTTTACCTGCGTTGCATAAAGTTGTTAAAATTTTTACATTGTTAATATATTATTAAATATATTAACTCAATATTTCATCTCTAATTAGTCATTACAAATAATTTACACAAATAGAGATCAAGTAATTAGTTACCAGATTAGGATTCCAGCTGATCATGACGCAAGTGCAATCCCAAGGATTGTCATCCAATCTTATATTTTGCACCCGCGTTTGTTTATTTGGCAACCTCAAATTTCTAAAGAAGTCTAAAGGTAAAGAAGTTAATTTGTTCTTTGTAAGTACAATTTCCCTCAGTTCCTTTTGCTGTTGAGCGGTGAATAAGCCGGGCGGTATAGATTCAAGATCATTATCCGATAAGTCAATTCTGCTAACTTTCTCCAAACCGTAGAAGGCATCCATAGAAATTCGCCGAATATGACAGCGACTCAAGTCGAGATCCAACAAGTTAGTAAGATCGATGAACGCATCGAAATCGATGCTCGAGACGTTTCCTCGCATCTTGAGATACATCAACGATGGCAGTCCTTGCAAGATGAAACGTTCTAATACAGGTATCTCAAGATTGTACAAGTATAGTATCTCAGCTCGACGTAGACCTAGTAACGAGTTCTTCTGCAGTTTCAGTTTAGACATCATACCTCCGAGATACAATTTTATTGTCGTATTCATAATTTCGAAGGTACTAAAATAAACATACGATAGTCTTCAGATTTCATTTCGTGGAAAGACATCGCGTACAATGTTACCGCATTACCTTGGAAAGATCGAATCCAGAGGATTGTCCGTAAAATCGGCGCTTACGAGCGCTGGGAATGGCGGAAACGACAACTCCGATAGGAACGTCAAATTATTTTGTCTCAAATCCAGATGTTCCAGCATAAGCAATCCAGCCAAGTCTACGCTCTTCAGCGTCAATAGTTCGTTGCTTGCCAGCGAGAGTAGTCTCAAGTTCGGCGTGCCGTAAAAGCAAAATTCGGGAATGAACTTCAAACTGTTCTTCTCCAGCGAGAGATAGAGGAGGCTATTGAGCCCGTCGAACATGTGCCAAGATACATCTTTCAGGGCGCAATTATATACTCTTAAATGCGTTAGCATACCGAGCGCGGCAAACAGCTCAGCGTTTTCTCTGTAACCTTCCAGTTCTTGTTTATAGAGATCATATGGTAGTATCTCTTTATCTTCGTTGTTCTGTTGACTTAGAAAAATAAGCCGGTGACCTTTGTGCTGGCTAGTATTGCTTACAGGCACCTGATTCTCGTCGGCCGTTTCCGTTTCCTGCGAATTCATCGGCTTGATCACTAGATTCGCCTTGTTCTTGTTCGGCAAATTCAAGTTCGACAATTTAATTCGTTCCAGATTCAGATAAAGTAAGGTAGGCCCTAGAGGATACAGTGCATCAGGTGCGAGAATAATGCCGCCTTTATCTGTACGATTATTCGCTTCTTTCATGGAGGGATCGCTGTAATCTATTCCCTGAATGTCCAGCGATATCAGTTCGGTGAATCGCTGGAATGTAGTGGCTTGCAGAAGAATATCAACGTCCCCGCTGCCCGATTCGAGTAACGTCAGAACCTGATGGAACGTCAAAATAAGTTAATATAAGAGATTTGTAAACATATGAAATTATATGTGCTTTTCATATGTGACCTGTATATCTAAAGGCAGTTTAGCCAAAAGTCCTTCAGGATTGTCAACAATCACACATGTCGCGATCTTCAATAATTCATTGGTCATCGAATTGTCGTTCATGTTAAAATCAAAATCGTCGGCGGGTATGTCCTGTTGACGAAGACGCATTAAATTTTAGAATACGTTAATTGTCCGTATTCATCTGCTCATACCTGGTCGTCATCCCTGTTTGTGCTAGCCCATTGATGCAGGGACAGATCGGCGTACTTTTGGATCTCACAGATGCATCCTGGCGGGCATCTGATCTCCCAGACATCACCGATATCGATAATTTGTCCCATATATTGATCCTGAATACAACGTCACTTGAATCAATGATTTTCTATTGCTATAGAATGTTTCAAATTTATATAAATGTACTTTGCGACGTTTTAATCTATCTCCTAATATATTCGACCTAGTTTGATAGAGCGGTCATTTTTTACATTTTATATTAGTATTATATGTGAAAATGTGTCGACACGTCACATGTACAAAATAATTACACGGAAACCCGATAAAGTTGGCTTAATTAACGAAAAGCGCGACAGTGTTAAAATTTGTATATACCAAAGACAAGGCGACGAAGAACAAGAGAGCCAATGTCATGTTGTTTGTGACGATTTTAAAACGGAGCACGATACTTAGGATCAGCAGCAGCACACAGTGGCCCGAAGGAAACTGGATTTTGTTAACTGTTATCTATATGCTTTGATGTGCTTCCTATCAAACAGGATGCCTTCTATCTGCCAACCCACACGCTCTACTCGCTATTATTAATTCTACATAATGTTTATATACCATCTTCGGTTCGCGCAAGGATACTTGAGCGACTCCTAATTTATTTACTGTGCCACTGTATGCTTTTTTTCAGACATTCCTGCCAGTGGGATGTACTTTATGACATATGAATATCTAAAGGAACAATTTACTCCAGAGGGAGGGAAACTTAGCTTATTGGCTACAATAACGGCTGGTGGTTGTGCGGGTATTGCAAATTGGCTGGTGGGAATGCCACCCGATATTCTAAAAAGCCGCCTGCAGACTGGTACATATATTTCTATTCTTTTTTTTTTTTTCAAGATACTTATTAGGCCTTAATAATATTTATAACCGTACACATTATTTTATAGCACCAGAAGGCACGTACAAAAACGGAATACGCGAGGTGTTCGTGAAATTGATGAAAAACGAGGGACCAACGGCGCTATACAAGGGTGTCGTACCCGTTATGCTACGAGCTTTCCCTGCAAACGCAGCCTGTTTTATGGGCTTCGAAATTTGCATGAAATTCTTGAACTGGGTTGCACCAAGTTTATAACTTCTGCCGCGCGATTAATTATAGAATTTTTGGTAAATGTCTTGCCTCATGATATATCCGTCGTCCCTCTTATACTACGATTTATACTCGATAGATGCAGAGATTTATTTTATGTGATAGAAATAGATTATGTAAATTTAATCTTGCCTTGCAGCTATATCGGGTATGAATCTTATATATAAAATGTTAAAACTATTTGAAGTAAGATATTCATTCTATACAAAAAGAGCCTATACATACTCGAAAGTCAATTTTTTTTAAATTATGTATATACATAAGAAACAAATGAAAGTAAAATAAGACATCAGGGTATAATATGTACGTCTACAAAACTTTTTGTAAAGTGTTGTAAAGTATTTTAAATATGTATATTCAATGTTGTAAACAATATAAACATATCATATATTTCGAATCGTAATATTAATAATGTTTAAGATACGTATTGAAAGACTGCTCAATTGCCATGGTATATGTGCAAATTAATATCCTAAATGTATTATGTATTATGCAGTTTGAATATAAAATTTTATTAACGTAACAGTATATATACATTAGTTACATTCGCATATTGTACACTGTACTATATATTAAGAAATGTACAATTGGGACTTTATTGGACTAATTAGTTTTGTAATATACTTTATGTACAAGACTTTCTGAGGAAGATCGTACACGACATTACCTGTATAATGAACAAAATCAATATATAAATGTAAGTGTTAAATTATTTTCTGGAAAGATATATTGATGCACAAATAAAATTTTCTATTCTGTTACTTATTCTTTCGTAACGATTCTTCCATCATCCCTCTGAAAACTTTATTTGCCTGTAAATATAGTTAGTAATTTGTTAAAAAAATTGTAATATCGAAATTATATATTCAATATAGATCTTTGTATAAATTATTCTCTGAAGAAAAAGACGATACAATTAGCAGCCATAGGTGAAATTTACAATCAAAGTTTTCAGATCTGTTGAATAAAAAAATAATGTAACTAGATCTGTGTATTATGAATGATTCTATCCTCCTAATTTCTCATTGGATTTATCCAATAAAAAATTCCCCTGAGTCTTTACGTGTGATTAATTTAAGCCATTTGTCACGATTCCGCATGTATTACAATTGTTCGATGGTACGCTGTTTCAATTATCGCAACAGCAGTAATCACTCTTCCCAATCGTCCGTATCGGGTTGAGAATCGTACTCGCTGGTGGCGGAATTTCTGTCCGACGCGGACGCTTCATTCGGTTTCGGAGGTGGCGGTATCAAACTTGACATTCTCTCTAAGGCGCCTACCGTGGAACCGGCGATACCTTTGCGTCTCAGCGCCAGTTTCGCATGCAGATCCGCCATCAGATCGCCGCCGACCGAAGCCGAGGACCATCGGTCACTCTTCTTTTCGTCCGGCACGGTAGGTCTCAATTTCGCTCTGCCTATTCCGCCGGCGTCTCGAATCGCCGCCATCAAATTGGAACGGTCGTCCGCCACGGTCTTCGCAGGCGGACGGTTCGCTGTCTTGTCCTTCTTCTCCGAGCCGTCGTTCGACGCAGGCACAGTCGGTTCTGGTA
>VBVQ01000645.1:0-43589 GCA_011636635.1 Tetramorium simillimum
CTCGTTGTATCGAGAGAGGCGCCTATGTTTATGCGATCGACAAAAGAAATTGCGGGTCGCCTGATCGATCGAACGCCCCGACTCGCGACGCGAGGGTTTCGCAAAGTTATCTTTGATGTGCGACGCGCGCCGACACTTCCGGTACGCCCAAGTACGAAGATATGCAAAGTTCCGATATGTTACAGGCGAAGAAATTGGGACACTGTCTTTTTGAAAAAAGTCATACATGAAATACGTGTGAAATATTTTTAAAAATTATAAAAAAATATTCTCTGTTTCTGCCCTTTTCGCTCTCTTTCTCTCTCTTTTCGAATATATCGGTGTAAACACAGTACTTTGTGTTCTTTTTTACTTGGTTGTATCATCTGGTTCGCATTGTACAGAATCTATTGTTCTATTGTAAGCGAGGAGAATATTAAAGTCGTACATGTGACACGCGCGACAGTGAGCCGAATGAATTCTGCAAGTCATTACGCGGCTCGAGGTAAGAATCGTCGACGAAACCGGCGCGAAATTGGTGGAGTAGGAGAAGCCTGGGGGACAACATCAGCAAGCACCTCAATGACAGGGAAGATTTCTCAATCAATCCAGAGCGTATCTCGCGCGAGACTCTCGAGGGACTTGAAAATCCGAGGCATTGACGGGATAATTACATGCACGTAGACCGCGTAATATGTTCGTCTGTCAGGCTTGCGAGAAAAAGAGCCCGAAGGAGATAGAGATAGAAAGTAAAAGGAGGAAGAGAGAGAGCAAGAGAAGGGGAGCGGGAAGAGAGGGCAGTAAAAGCGAGGGAAAAGAGAGAGATAAAGGAAGACGAAGAGAATGCTTGATAGCATTCGGCTCTTGTGCTACCGCTGGATCCGCCTCCGGCCACCCACGACGATGATCGTCGTCGACGATGATCGGTTTAACCTCCACTCAAATCGTCCACGAATATTTCCATTTGCATAATAGAGATTATATGTGCGCCGAGGGGAATCCGGTGTCAATTTATTTGCCTTTCTGCGAGCAAGAGCTAGTAAGAAATTTTTTATTCCTATCGCTAATAATTTCTAAGAAAATATCCCGCAACATTTTACGCAGCCACGCACGGATGCCACGCAGATACGTACTACTTACTGTTGTGAATGTTCTGAATGTTCTTGTTTTTAACGTTCGTTTCAACCCCTATTCCTAACGTATACGTTTTTAGCTTCTCTGCTATTTTATATTTGCCACTTGGTAATACGTATGAATGAGAAAATGCTTATTAATTGAAAATAATCAGGACAATATTTTCATTTTGGGTGCATGTGCCATTGGAATAAGAGCTGAAACTCTCCGGGAAAGTGTCTTAAGAATAGGGAGGTTTCGCTCGCACATATGCGCACGGTGCTTTAGAATAGGCTGCTTGAAATCTCGTTTGACATTAGATTTATTTCGGCAAGTTCCGCGAAATCGTAATCAATGCGCGTGAATGTGGGTAGTGGCGATTGTTTATTAAGATTGGCTCGATGATGAATGCGCCGTGTCGCATAATATGTGGGACAGCGAATAAACCACGAGTGGCGGAGTAGTCTTCAGTTATATGCGCACGAGTATACTTATGTAGTATACGTGTACATACTTACGTGCTTTATGCCAATGGGCTTTACAGCTTGCAGCACGTCGACGTGCTCGAGCAAGCGCGATAAAGCCGAAGGCTCGAGTTTAACGAAGCGCTTAATTCAAGGCACGACCTTTATTACCGATCGGAGGACGTTATACCTCCTCGCCCGAGCCGCGATCATAGGAATCGACAGGGAAGAAAGTCTCCACGGCAGAGTCGGAGTATATCCTTTATTATCCGCGGAAATAAAACAGCGCAACACGGACAAGTAGGTGAACGGCAGAGAAAGTGAAAGCGCCGCGTTCGTAGCGCAGAAAATAAACTTTAATAAAATATTTTTTGCGCGACAAACATCGTATACATATTCATAACTAATAATAATATTAAGTTTCTATGGTAATCATGGGGACACGATTGATTTCCCTTTTGATTCTGTTATGACTCAGGAAAAGGCGCGGGTCAAATCGGCTTTAGAAGGCACGAGCTTAAAATTTCCAGGTAGTGTATTTTTGATTAGACTATAGTCTCTCAGGTCATTGTAAACGGCAAAATCCGACGTACGGCTGATTCGGAAGCGGATCACGTTAACCGGCGTGACATTTTGTGGAAGACCCTCGGCGACATAGCGGGACGTACCACAGAAATGACTCATGTGAACGACTCAATGTCCCGATAACGATCAGCTCATTAAAGTACCGCGGCCAGACCGAAATACGGCTTACCGGGACACGACCGAGAGAGACGCACGTGGATACCTACGAAACGCGCGGATGAGGGACAAGCTCGCGAACCCGCGACTCGAGAGCGGCAGGAAACGACTCGGGCGAGCGGCTCACGTGCAATAGAGTACGCGATGGCAGGAGATAAATAGATAGCTTGGTGGAATAACGGAGGTCACAGGTCTGACATTTCGGTACGTGTGATCGGAAGAGATACACTTGAGAGCGACATGGGCTCTCTCGACGCGCGGTACGTAGATTTAGATAGCAGCACAGAGAACTCGCGCTGTCAAACCACGTCGTCTACAATTCTTCTCTCTTCCGTTAATTTTACTACTAGTACTGGTCACTAACAGTACAAAATTACCGCCTCGCACATTCATATTTATGTAAATTTAAAATTGTCTTGATACTTTTACGTAAAAATAAGTGAAGAAATTGAATTATGCATAGAAATCTATATAGCTTTTTTTCAAAGAAAGAATTGATGACATTAATATCTGATAAAAAATGCATGTTATAAAAATTTGTGCACATACATTACAATTCTATATAAAAGTTAAATAATGCACCAAAGAAATCTCTCCCTGTTTATTAATTAAATAAAATACGATTCATTCAATCGCTAAATGACGCGATATTTCCAGAATACTATTAGCGTCGCAGGAGTGGCGAGAAAAAGTACCCGGCGATACTCGCGGGAAGGTTGGGGAGGGAAGGGAAGGAACGGCTTTTACGTATTATAAGTATGTCCCATGACTATCGCGAGCGCGGTTGCTACTGGCGAGACCTACAAAAATCAGGTATTTGCATGGTAGAAGAAGATGGAGCATGAACGGTTACGTGGTGTTGAAACTTGATTTACGATGATGCAGGAGATTTAATCGACAACTTCTATCGCGCTCGATAGAACGCGCAGTAGTGAGCGACGCCAACGAGAATGTCTTTACGGCTTTTCCGTTTCGATTTTATTGGAAAAAGTTAAGAGCGATATGCACGCGCGTATAGCCGCGAATTCCGATGCGGGATAGACGCGAGGAATTCGCGGCTAAACGACACAGTTAAAGACCGCGACTTTAAAAGCATCGCCGGATCTTCGAGTGTCATCGCGGTCTAAAAGACCGAGCCAATCAACGGCGAGGAAAAAAATATGGGATAAAACATCTGATCCCGCACCATTTGGTCCAGCCAATAAAGTTTATTTCCATCCTACATTGAAAGAATGTTATTTCATGATGGAAGAATATTATTAAGTAAAGTCGTTGACGTGAAAAAAGTGATAGGTCGATCAGGCAATTTTTGTCCTTTTTTCGGTTACGTTTATGGAATAACTAAATGAATGATTAATTTCCTTTTTATTTATTTGATAATTGTTTAAAAATAAGAATGCATATTAAAAGCGCTGTTATTTTGGGATTAAGGCTATCTCCTTAAAGATTGAAAGCTATCTCCTTATCGAGATCGTTAACGTAAAAGTCATCGAGATTTGATCTCTCAGGCAGGTAGACTGAAAGTGTTTCTGTAGGGAAGGGCTTAACACTCAGAGTGGTGGCGAAAATCTCAAGCCTGGCGCCTAAAGATTTATCGGGCGACTACCCCATTTTGTCCTTCTTACATGAGAAACATCAGCGGCGTCAACGATGTAGAACTATGTTGTCAAGGCAAATAACAAAAGAATCCACTTAAACGGTATGTTAAAAATGTGTTCCTTAAGTGGAACATGGAGCGTTCTTTTTTAAATCAATTTCTCGCTTATCGAATCAGTTGTAACTTTCGAAATTAATCGGTCGGTTCGTACCGGCGCATTCAGCCTGTTCGTAAAAGTTTACATTAATTTCACGAAACATACGCGATACGTTCGGCCGAAGGTGTTATTACCGTAAGCGATCGCGCAAACAAACGAAAATGGCCGTAAAATGCGCCACGCCGCGCCATTTCAAATCGGTAATGACCGGCTGTCGATGTAATTACGACGGATTAAAGTTAATTAGATTTGGCGCGCTTAACGACCGTGCCGGGGCTAGGGATAGTTCGCCTCGCTCGCCCGCTCGCCCGCTCGCCCATTCAGCGTGTCTGTCGTAATAAACGGTGATAATTATAATGAAAGCGCGGATTATAGTGATTATCTGGTGGCGCGGAGGCATTCTCTCTATCCGGCGCGTTCGGTCGCATGCGCCCGAGCCGAGTCCGCTTTAAGGCAGTTTGAATACATTAAACTTTTGTCACCTCGAAAAGATTGTGCCATCCGCGATAAACATACACGTCTTTACTCGCGCTTCCGCCTAATAGAATACGGACATCGACGAGGAAGCCGGTCACCGTGGTCCTTTTGGCGACGCGGACCGTTAGGAAAATCTAGAATCTCGAAATTGCCGGTCCTCCAAGTGATTTCGCTCGAGCGCGTCATTAGCATAATTTTCTATGAATTTGTAATCGGGTGCCGAGTGCCGATGCTTTTCATCGGCTACGAAAATAGATCGGATTTTCCGTCGCGCGCATGTAATTTTCGCACTGTGTGTCGCTCTAATCGAAATCTCACGCAAATAATGACCCTTAAGTTTTATCAGCTGTTGGCTCGTTGATACATGTAATTATAACGTCCCGACGTTTTAAACCGATTATTTATTTTCCGCTCATTTATTTTTTTGGTCGACTGTTACACGCGTAGGTCCGCTAGGATACTTAAACGTTCGCCAGTTTAAATGTAAATAGCTCCGTCTACCATAGCAAATTGCTCACGGTTGATCATATACCATCCGGAATGAAGAAACACGCCCTTCACGCGCCGCGCACGTTTCCCCCTCTCGTCAGGATCGTCCCCATCGTGAGCGTGAAGAAAGAACGTGATCCTTTTTTTCTTTCGAGGAAGAGCAAACCCGTCCCTATCACGAATTGTTCTCGTCAGTCCGCCAAGATCGTGCCTCGATCGTGCCTAGATCCGTCCGTGATACAGAAATGATTTCACCTATTTATCTCTCCGCGTGAATTTTTAAACGCAAACCGTAATACGTGGACGTGCAGCGCTGTATTTTACGCGCGGAAAGAAATTACCGTTCCATTCTCTGTTGCATTATTGTAGAGATTTTCTTAGGGCTTTCGTATGCCGACTTCTCGATTATGATCGCATGATTATATGCGATTAATCGTAACTCATGATCTTCGATTCCTCGGGCGATGTAATTGCCCTCAAATCGTCATATCGACGCATCATTTCTATCTCGCTTCGATCAGTCGGCGGTCTCTTATGCAACGAGGAATGTTTATCGCGGGCGCGATATACACGCGCGCTGTCGTACATTAACGTTCGTACGCGAGAAATGGAGCTAATAAGGATACGGATTGCGATCGCGCTAACGGCGCGGCGATCTCGCCATGCGGTTTATCATGATGATAATTTCCAGACAGCAAGCCGCAAATTTCTGCGGACAAATTTCTTGACTCTTAATGATCGTTCGTTTCGAGATCAAATTAATATTTAATTTATAATAAAAGAAATTCGATATATTGTATTAAATATTTTATTTTTCTTACATCTTATAACTTTTATCGCGCGTAACCGCTAAAAATATTTATCTGCTGTCATCGATATTTTTTTTAACAACTACTTATTTGGGTAGAAATTAAAAGTGCACTTCTGATCGCACCCACGTGAATTTTCTCCTACGCCGCGCGAGGACAGACTAATTTTATTTATTGAAGTTAATATCGCGCTAGAATTCGCGCATTAAAAAGCGACAATTTATTACAAAAGGCTTCAGCCTTTCTAGAGTCGAGTCCAGTCGCGAGCGTGATCGCGCGCGGCGAATACCGCGGCAGTTCTCATGTCGGCTATCGGCTCCTCGGCCTTCTGTCACAGGCATTTAGAAATATTTTAATGCCGCTTTGTATATCCTCGCCCACCTTTCCCCTCCCAGAGAACGAGCCCTTTATGTAACCGCAACTCCTCGTTTCGCCCTTTGTCTTTCTCTTTTTCGCTCCTCTCCTTATACCTCTTTCTCGACCGACATCTCCTGACTACTGGTTATTTTAATTGGATCTTCGTCGAAACTTTTTCACCCCCACCCGTCCCAACCGCTACCCCCTCGAATTCTCCTTTCTTCCATCCTTTCACAATTCCTTGAACACGCTTCGCTCGATTTTTGCACACAACGTATCGTCCTAAAGAATTCCACAGAAGAAACCAGTACAATGTGCGTGCTTTTATTCGTGTTTCTTTTCTTGCGCATAATTCAATCTTGTGAAATAATATATTTCTTAAAGAATAACCTTATACTTCGCGTTCTTCCGATTGAATAAGAAACTTTTCTTTTTATCACAATTTGATATTTTGAGAGATAGCATTTTACTTCTTTCATGTGAAACGTCTTTTATTTCATAAATAAATAACAGACAAAGCAATTCTTTTATAAAATTTAATATTTTATTAATGAGCAAAATATGAAACAGCTTCTGCAAGTCGCATCAGTATTGTGAAAGTGCGTGATAAAGGTCTTACGATGGTACTATTACGTTGACTGCGAGTTTGTGGGCAGTTTTACGTCTCGGAGAACGACTGCGATAAGTTATAAGTTTCCACCGACACACGGTGTTCACGACGAGATGAGGCGCAAACAGATGCGAAAATCATGTCGCATTCAACATGCACCGTCATACAGTGTCACTATTCATATTCTCAATGGCGCTCTAACGTGATCGCGTGGTTAAAAAATTTCGATCCTACTACTGCTAATAAGAAATTAAAAATTGATAACAATTATATCCACCAACCGTAAGAAATTTATTTACATGAGTATATTGCATCGAGTCAATTTGAATCTATTGTACGTGAATACTAATACGACTTAATTTAATTCACCCACGTTTGCGCGTACACAAATTAATCTTCTCAAATTTAATTTTCTTCAATTTTTTGAAGAAAAGGGAGAAACTTTTTCAGTTATTTAACGCAGGCTGTTTAGCAAATCTTTGGTGCTGGCGAGCTCTTTGTAGCACCGTCAATGGCCGATGCTGAGTCAGCGCAAATATGTGCTGCTTTTTGTGACCATTATCCCCGGTCTCGGCCACGCGGATCTTTAGTCCATGCTCAGAATAGCCCCAAGACGAGGGATATTCCTTCTTAAATCCTCCTTTTTTTTTTCTCTCCCCCTCGCGCGGATTGGTACATCTGTATGTGCGAATCGTAATAAGCGCCAGTGCATCTACCATCGGCATCGGATGAAGACAGAACTCCACTACCGAACCAAACTCACCGAATGGTATTACCACTATCCTCGCCACGGGAGGGCCCCGGTCCCGGAGTCCGGGCTTACTTTAACACTGTCGGATCTTAATTTAATCCCTCTCTGTTCCCCCTTCCCCCTTACTCTCTCTCTCTCTCTCTCTCTCTCTCCTGCGAGAACGATGCAAGGGACCAGCTACGGCTCGATGCATCGACGCGCCACTAGAAGCGTGTAGTCGTCACGAAATATATTGTGTTAAACAGATACTAAATTGTTTCATCTCGAAGGTTTTGTTGAAGACCATCGAGCACGCTGCACGAGACGGGCATTCATAATTGAATGAATCTGACGGGCCACGAGGGTCTCTCTCGTTACACGCACATAATTACACGTCAATACCGCTCCGCCGCGGATTCATTATCGTTAAATTGCACGCGTCGATTAATCGCGACATCGGCCGATACATTGAACAAATAGCTGCAACGGAGGAGTTGCCGGTAGGAGGGAAGAAAAAGCCGGGCGCACTGCGTTAAAGTATCCGGCGGACCGGAACGAAAGGATACACGTGAACGTCACGCATGGCGGTCGCGAACGACATGTAATCATTATCATAAATATATTAAATCCGATCCGAACGAACGTTCCTTGGGCCCTCGGCCTGACTTCGCGACGTGATCGTTCAATTTCCACGCCACCGCGCCGGAAGACAAACGATCGGCGGTTCTCGTTACGCGCTCTCGTGGATCGCCTGTTGCACCGATAGAATCCGACATGTGTCCCGGTCGCGGAGAGAGGGGGGGGGGGCCGCGCCCGGAAAGTGACACGCACGCCTACCGGTGCTTACAATGTACGAGCCCTTTCGCAGCTATTTGTAAACGTCAGCGGGCCTGACGCGCGGAGGCGCGTCCTCTTCGCGCAAATGTTCTCGTGCGTATGCGCGCTCTGGGTAACGTGTATTTTTCGTGAAAAATATCCCGAGTTTTATAAAAATCGGAGGATGAATCGTCCAGAGGGGAAGCCGCTTATTATTGCTCCAGCTCGATATAATTTACTATTTTATTTTCGATTCGAGATATGAACCGTCGAGATTCAGACATTTGTTACATCGGGTAACCGGAAAGCCCATGAAGGCCCGATTCCATTCCTATCACGTGAACGAGCGCACGGGATAACGGGGGAATCCTGCTCAGGGCTATATCTCTCCGTGATCAATGAGGACCCTTCCACACCTGCATATTATGCTTCTCGCGCACCATCACTTGGAAATCGTAATTTAGATTGATACCTGACGTTTCGTTAAGTATATCGCGCGTTTAAGTGCCGGGATGCACTTTTATCGATAGGATTTCGAGGCGCGATAGGCGATGATGGATGGCCGTCAGTTGCGTCGAGAGAGATCCGACTATCTTTATAGTCTCTTCTCGTAGCGCCGATCTTGTATCGTAACATGTATGAAGAGTGTATTATGATCGATTCAGGAATGCTGCATTGTGATACAATCGGAATAATACTTTTTAATTTTTTTTTAAGGATTGTGATAATAGAGACGGCGAGAGGGAGATTATTCAGGACCAAGTCATAGAAATTTTTACACTTATCATCGGATAATTCTCATAACAAATATGAAAGAGCACATCTCGAGCTCGTTACTTGAGAACACGCATATTACGCTATCCTCGATTTAAGCTTGAATAACTTTGAAAACGGTGATTACTTTTTTAATCAGCTAAGAAGCTGTCATGTCACATTCTCCGAAGGTAAACACGATATCTGCGCGACGACACGATGTGCAACGATGTCTGTATATCGTTCACCATTCTGTCTTGCATCATTAATTTCTGATAATCTGCAACGTGTTCAACGGGACGACGGATCCTCGCGTCAGACAGAGCCGCGTCAAAACATGGCATTCATTAAAAGCACTTTAATCGAGTATTTCTTTCTTATCTCTCGGTAACTACCGCTGATTATTTCGTCGAGAATTTTTAAACGGCTATCGGAAATTTTATTCGCCGCCGGGGAAATTACGCAGCCATATCCCGCCGTTGTAATTATATTAAGCCTAATTCCGCCGTTCTTCCTCGCGTCATCGGTACGGATTTTATTCGCGGGAGAATACGCGGGGTGGGGCTTTAAGTCGGTCGCGCCGACCGAAATGATCTCGTTTCCGCCGCGCGAGGACGATAGTCCGATCGGCCTTAATCTCTGTCGCATCGCCGCTTCATTCATCCACTTAGCGCGCTCATTACGCGGCGTGGCCGGTAGCCGAGCGGCTCGTAAAACACAACGAGCACTCTCCGCGGCCGTTTCGTACGGATATAACATTAAATTCGGTCAGTCGGCAATCACGCGTTACGCGCCGCATTACATAAACGTTTCATTTCGTTCGACGTCCGTAATTAGCTCTGAATGACGGCCGTTCTTGTGCATATTAAATCATTAGTGTGTTTATGTAACCGGGCATTAAGTCGCGGAGGAAATTCCAATCACCACTGTTAATCGCTATCAATCTTAACCGATTGAACCGCGGGGATTGTGATTCGAGTCTACTATGTGCCGATACTTTCTATTCGACGTTACCTTTCGAGTGCCGATGTCAAGGAGACAAGAAAATGCTAAAAAAAAAATATTTACACAAAGTATTAAGTCTTTATTCTGAATACACTGTGGGCGTGTGTACGTATGTACCGTTCTACAGACAGACGTTCCAACATCGCGACCTTATTGTGGCCATGATAAAATGACGAAACGCAGCGCTTATTTCGAAGGCTCTCGGGCAATTTGCAGCCGATATACCGCGCCGATCGTAGATTACGCCGATCCGCTAATGACGATCTTGTAAAACGTCGCGTTGTCGTTATTATCCACGCGCGCGTTGGAGTCTGTTCGTCGAAGGCAAACAAGAAAGTAATCCACGTTCGACACAGAAAGAAGTTGCTCATTGATAACAATCACAAGAAAAGTGTATGCAGAGAGTTTTAATTATTAGTATAGAAAACGTATTGCTGTAGAAAATTTGTTTCTGCTGGAAGAATAGCAATAACTTGACAACATTCGACGATAGATATATTTATATGAATTTTTCTGATTATTTTTCAATGCTGAATCTACTTATTTTGTTAATAACGAAATACCTTGTATCGATTTTAAAAAAATTTCTTTCGATCTTTCAAGAAACACTTTTGTACTAAAATTCTTTTATGTATTATCGGTTATTAATGATTTTGTTAGTTCAATCTCGGCACTCTCGCGCCTTTTTCTTCTACAAGAGACGCAACGTCGTCGCGTACATAAATCGATTACAGTCATAAGGCTCGTGGACTTTATCGCGGAGTCGGCGCGAACATTCGATTTTGACGCGGTATGACGGGCTTTCAGCACGTGTCCGAGTCACGCGTATTGCGACCTCGCGAGAATCTCCCTTCCGATCCCTTTGCTCGTTACTTCGGCGAATAGCGATCGTAATCGACGTTGCAATTTGCGTACGCGCTCTAGCCGCGGGCGACTATCGATTAACATTTTCACTTGCCACGCGGTATAATCGAGGAACGTTGACAGCTTTCTTACACGTTGTCTCTTTGAGATTACCGACAGATAAGATGGAAATGCGTCGTTAGTTAATCGATTGTTTGTTAAAGCTTTTCGTCGCGCGATTCTTGACTCCTATATCAACGCAATCTTATGATTCATGCGATTCTAATTTTTGTACTTATCATTTCGATAAAAATTCAGTATCTTGAATACAATTGTGTACTCACCTCGTTCGCCGTGGCTCCTGGATCTGCCCAAGAATGAGAAGGGCTATCGCGATTGTCGCGATATCACCGCGACGCATCTCTTACATCACAATCACCTTGTTGTATATTGAATGTAAAAAAGCGGATGTGCACGCGACAAAGTTTTACGCTTCCGCGGCCAGCGGATGAACGACGCTCACCGGAAGTTGATCGTTCGGAACTGGGATCGACCCCGTTCCGCTGTCCAGTCGGATCATGTGAGTGAGATTTGTGCGTGCGTGCGTGCTAGGTCTCCGTTACCGCTCGACGAGCACCGGTCTCTCTCGTCTCTCGCGGTCTCTCACGTATTTTACAACATGAAACTTTGTCTCTGCTGTTTACCCAACGCACCGTCTCGCCTCGAGCGACGTCGTGAGAAGTTTCTTGTTCGCGATTTCGATCACTGTAATCACTCCACGTTCTCGTTAGCACCTCGTGGCGGCCACAAAGCCGCGCGCGCACGTGCGCGCGTACCGGTCAGGTGCGAAAGAGCCGAACTGCCGAGCCAACATTTGGATTTTCTAAAGTGTTTGCGCGCGTTTTAAAACTCCACGCCGTGTGCCGCGGCGAGTATTTACGGTCCCCAAATACTCTTTCCCGAGAGGCGTTCTCCCCTCGTCGCGATGACTAAGCGGCCGGAGCGGTCCGTCTCTCGCACATGTATCTCCGAATCGTGCATATCGATCGCGTATCGCGTGCCGCGGGTGGTACTTCCATCGGGTGATAATTGCGACCGGAGAGTCGGACTCGCTCAGAGGGCTCGCGATCCGTAAATTCGATCAGCGGGTGGTCGCAGCCCCCCCGCCCGATCACGAAGGTAACGGAGTCGTCGGGGTGCGTGAGATGCGCCCGGGATTCCTTTTCGAAGCGGGCCTCTCCGCCGCGGTATCGGTGGAATGTAGCTTTAAGTAAGATTTACTCGATTCACCTTAATGAGGCGCGATCCGCCCGACTCGATCTTAGAAAGTCGGCTATCCTAACCCGGTAGACGCGTTTATCCGGAGAGAAACCGGCGGGGCTCGGTTATCCTAACGAGCGAACGACGCGGGTCTCGTTATACAGCAAATAGATACCAATTAAAAAGATAACTAAGTACCGTCATTATCGGCGCGGCGTACTTTATGCCCCGAGAGCTGCCGATCGTCAGATCGCAGATACGCGGCTCACGCGACGAGAAAGAGAGACGCGCTATCGCCGAGGTACGACGATCTTTTGCCGTCTCACGCGAGAATGTCGGCCGATTGTCATCGCTGCGAAGATGCTCGTCGCCGCGGTCGTCTCGTTAACGATTTCGATGCCGGGGGAACTTATCAGCTGGCTCATCATCGTCACCGCCGCCGTCGCCGCCGCCGTCGCGCGCAAGACACGCTTAACGATCCTCTGCTCCACCGGAGCAGGCGGAGATCGCGCCGGCGAGATCGCGTAAACTGCAAAAACCGGTGATCGATCGTCCGGCAGTCACGAGAGAGACGCGCGTTCGCCTCGCGGTTACTCTTCTTCTTCCATCGCCGTTCGTCGCGCCACTCGTACGCTCCAACGAAGAATTCCAGCGCTCAAAGAGCACCCTCCCGACGAGAGGAGCTCTGCTACCGGTTCTTATTGTCTCGTTGTCTTATTGTTCCGCCGTGTCAGTCCTTTTGAATCCGCGCCTCGTCGACTTGGAGCACCTCGTCACGAACAAAGCCGCGCGAAGAATATCCCTTGTGAAGCGCTCCTTCGCGCCACACTTCCTGTCCGGTATTCCCTTTTTGTTGGATCGGCAACCCTCGGTACCCGAGAGCGTGTCGCACAATCGGCATCGGCGATCGCTGCTCACTGCTCACTGCTCGTTAGTGTTCAAATCAATCCGGCGTCGTTCTCGATCGCCTCGCAGTCAACAGGGCGATCCAAACTCCAGAAACTCGATCGTGTCTGCGCCTCACAGATCGACATTCGCAAGAGCCGTCTTTCTTTACGCGTCGCCGCGTCCAGGTCGAGTCGTTCGCTGCGTGTCGTTATTCATCGTTCATCCACACGAAAAAGATGTCATCGTCTCCGTATATCAGAGATATCGATAAGCGCTTCTCTCGGACGACAAGAACTCTCTCGACGGGCGGGGAGAACTTTCGGGTGAAACAGAAAAGAAACCAGCCTGTCGAACGACTTTTAATGTACGAACGTGATTATTTAGTTAATCATCAGTCGCGGGATATAATTGTCGAACCGTTCGTGTCGTGTCGCGTGCACAACACCGGCACGCGTGCGGGAACTGGAACAGAGGGTAACTGTGCAAGGTGTGCGATACAACCTGGTGCTCAAGGTAACCGCCGCCACCACCACTACTGGCACCGGCACCACTACCATCACCACCATCACCGCCACCACCACCACCACCACCACCACCAGCAGCAGCAGCACCAACCACTACCACCATCGGCTCTACGACCAACGGCACTGCGATCGCCGGCTACGAGTCGTCATGCCATGGGGAGCCAGCCACCGGAGGGTTACTCAACGTGTAACACGCGGAGAGTTCGACGAGCAGCGCGTCGCGCGCGCATGGGAATTTGAACGAGCGGGCAGAAAGTAAAGCGCGTGTTCGGTCCGAGAGGAGGGCCCGCGATGGACTGGCCTCGGCCACAACCCGAGTCCTCCTACCTTTGGGATCAGGTCCCGCAGCTACGATGTTACCTCTACGATCCTACCTCGTCGCACATCACCGACCTCTCTTTCTCGCGCCTCTGGCTTCCCGCTCGCTTCTCTCTCTCGTTTCTCGTTCTCCCCGTCTTTCTCTTTCTCGCCCTCCCCCTTTTGCCGCCGCTCTCCCTGTCTTTCCTTCGTTCTTACTCTCTTCCTGCTCTCCACTTTGCCTCTTCGTTTCATTTCCACCCGGTTCCCCGTTACCTTTCCTCCACATTGCTGCTGTGCACGTTATATCCTCCCGGTCTCGCTCTTCTCGCTACTTGTCGGCCGCTCGTTTTGCTTCAGTTTGAAAGTTACTCGTCCACCCGCCGCCCGCCCGGTGCTCTCACCGAATGCCCGAACGTCTATATCCGCGAAACCGCCATCGCGGATTTGTGCCATTGCGCACTTTCGATCGCACGCCAGATAGCACGGCGATGATGCGCGAGAATCACAAACGCTTGTTACTGTCTCGATGTACGATATCCGTTTTAATGGACATCAAGCCTTTCAGCTTCGCATGATGAAAAGATACCGATTTTAATGCAATCGAATATTTATATTACTTTACATCGATCGTACATTATGATCATTTTTCTTATCAGCTATCGCAATAGCTGTCAACAAACATAGTAATACACATAAACCGCACCTATAGTAAGATTTATACATAAATCAATGAAAATATGTAACAACGATTTCTTATATGTCAATTTTTGCACAATTTTATTTTTGCAGAAAATTACATATTTTATGCCTTTTATAAAATGTAACATAGACAAATGTATCGTATTCTCAGCGATATAAATTCTATTTGTTTACAGATTGGCTCGAGAGTCCGATTAAGTTGTTGGATTAATTGAATCCGTTCAGCACGAGCAGGATAATTGACTACCCGTACACCTACGTCCGGCAGAAGGTCAGATCCTATTGCATTGTAACTCTTTTTTAAGGTGCTATACAGTGTGCTTAAATTTATTAACTTGAGCCTCACAAATTATAGCTCGAAAGCTTTATAAACTGCATATGCGAGACTTTAGATTGACGAAACAAATTGATTACTTTAATTTAAAATAAAATTATACGTAATGTTTGAAGCTATATAATAATTATAACGGAGGATTTTTTTATTATTCAATAGGACAAAATTACATCGATAATTATATTTGATTGTTGCTTATTTACATTTTAGATAGAAAATTATTATTTTAAAGAACGCAAGAGACTGAGAAAGGTATATTATCCTTAAATATTATGTAACTGAGAAACGTGATGAATGATATACATCTGCGCGCAAAAGATGGATCCTATCGTTAAGGCACGCTTTGTTTCAGAAATGGATCGGTCGATCCGATCGGTCCATTCGATTCGAGATAGACTTAATGTGTGTGTCTCATCGGGCTGACGAGTATACATCGACATACTTAAGAAAATACTTGAGATACTACCTCAATGATCTTCGCGATCAGATCTGATTGCTCATATCGAGAGAGGGAATTTTTAAGGATGTCACTCACTCGAGCTACCTCCTTGCGTTGCACGGAACGAATCGATCATCAAACGTCGCGCTCGGGAATCCGCGATGAACGTGTGACTGGTACTTGGCCGAAGAGAGCGCCGAAAATAAAATAACTTTGTAATAAACGAGGTGAGACACACACGACTCACATTCGGCCAAGTTTTCCAGTTTCTTCCCTTTTCTCTCTTTTTTTTTACATTCGCCAATCAGGGAAGCTATTGGTCGGGATACTGTTCGTGACATTGGAAATTAGTATGTTGAACTCTCGCAATTTTCTGCCCTCTTATAGTCCCGTGGCATGCAAAATGCGAGCGCGGCCGATATACATGTATGGTGAATAAAGTATATGCACGCGGGCGATGAAAATTTTATTCAGAGGACGGATCTCGTTGAGACCCCCGCTTACGTGGACTCCGCAGTTCCCTTTGCCGTTCGAGGAAACAAGCGTGCCGTATAACAACCAAGTGCGGGCCCCTTGAGCGAATTCCATTAATTATATACCATTACGTCGTAATTGTACGCCATATGTTTTCGATTTTAAGGGGGTCTCGTCGAGTCGGGTCGCCGTTTCACGTGCATGCCTCACACGATCCGATGCTGTCAAGACGGGGAGAAAAAGAAGTAAGGCGATCGACCACGAGACCCCCGGCAACGCTACAAAATACGCGAGCTCCGTTTTCGAAAAGAAGGACGCGGGTCCTGATGAGGATCCGGCGCGAAACCATCTTTCGGCTGTGGAGCACACTTAATTTAAGTATACACCTTCCTCGCCTTATTGCCAGTCGTGTGGATAGATCTCGGCTCTTTATTTCTCTCCTCCGTTTCTAGGATCTTGAAATTATACGTTCTCCTCTTGTAGAAATTGGAGCGTGGTGTGTAAACGCGTCGATGTTAACGGACGGGACGATTCGTGACAATAACGCTCTATCATTTTATTTGTGCGAGCCAGACAAACGACAGGAAACATGTCTGGCTGAGCAGAGCGATGCATTCGATAGACGACCAGCAAAAAAACATTCGTTCACGTGGAATTGAATTTTTTTCTATGAATACGTATAAATCGTACTGTGGAATTGTGTGTCTACCGATAATAGTTATAATTTTACAATTACGGGGCGGATGTCCCGGAAGTTATGTTGCGCCATGATTACACGGGATATAGGTACATATAAAACACGAGCAAAAGACAAAGTACGGAATTCATTGTGAATCCCTATTTTATTTTACTCATCTTGCCCGCTACCGCCGACCCTCGCGATTCCTCGTGTTTCCCTGTCGTCGCGATTGAGTATTCTCTCGCACGGAGGTAACGGACGAGCACCGTAAAAATGTTTACAGCCCACCGTGAATTTCGAGCGCGCAGTTTTCACGCTGTAGCGCTTTAACGGGACATCATTAGGTTTACGATATAGCCGGTAATTTATAACACCGTTTAATTAACAACGCTTTACCGTCAATACGGCGTAATAACACTGTCACCGATGTGCGCGACAATATGTTTGCCGTGAGCCTTACTCTTGCGGATTCCACGGACGCGTGAAATACTGCAGTTGAGTCAATTCCCGGTAAATCGACAGTAAAAGTAAGCAAAAGAAATTTTTTTTTTTTAAAGTTCAAAAAATTATTTAATTATTGCACGTCTGTCATATTTTCCGTCCCGACGTTCAATGACGCAATTTATGAAGCGACCTCCTGTTCTCATTATCACGATAAAATTCAAGCTACGTTACACCTGCGGCGAAGTTCAAGGATTTTCTTGGCCCCGCCCTTAGATAAATTATCTGGGAGTCTCTAATTCGAGCCGTATAATGCTGGGAACCCTACGGTCGTGTTAGATCGTTTATGACTCCATTATTAGCCGAACGATCGATGGTCGAAATGTAGAGGTACAAGTATTCAGAATTATTAGACGAATGGCTCACACTTCCCTTTAACTCGTTAGGTTTTACCGAAAATTCACAGTCCTAAATCTAGACAAAGTCAGGCTATAATAACATATGGGTCTTAAAATATTTTCGTGCATTTAATTATTCGTGCACTTAAAATATTTGACGTGCAAATTTGTAAAAAGATGCAGCGTCATTAATGTTTTCGTTTGAGAATCTTTTTCAGAAAATTCGACTGGCTTGTACCTTCTTGAGATAGTGCGGTCCGTCCCGAATAGAGTAAACACGTTTCCTTCGTGGTGTCGTTGTTAAGGCCCCGAAAGGGCCTACCCCAATCTTTTATATCTCGGTGGATACAATGCCGTCGAGAGGCCTAAACTGGCTAGCATGTAGAAGACATTGTACTCGACAAACATCTGCTCGAAATACAAACCGCTAATAGAAGTGCACAAAGAGATATCACTAAAGAAAAATAGTACGACAAAAAGCATAGGGGAAGCGACGAAATCCGAACGAAAAATGGGGCGAATAACCATGTCTACGATGTAACGTGAAAAAAAAGGAGAAAAAAACCGGCGAATAATAGAGCTAATGGAGAAGTTTACTCTAAAAAGGGTTTACGGCTAATGGCGACATTTCGGTGACAAAAGATCTTATCTTAAAGAAAGAAAAAAAAAAACATTACAAACCGTATCTCGAAATTCAATCTCGGAAGCGTTACCGTGAGAGTCTCACGATTAGAAATCTTCCATCTCCTGCCGCGCTCTCGTAAATCAACCGATGGCGGAATCTACGAGAAAGCGCGGATTTTTTTCAAGTGCTTCCCATACGGAAAGGCGCGCAATCGTCGCGGTTACGTGCGCACGTGCGTCCGGTTTTAAGCGCGAGCGTCGCTTTTGGAAGCGACGACTCGAGAGCGCGATCCCGAAGAAGGAGCCGAACGAGGAAGAGAAAGAAACCGCGCGTGGAAAGGGTGGAAAAAAAAACTTCTCCTCGCTCTTAGTCATTGGTTACCAACGCAGACGTGGAGTCCTTTCTAGTGTGGGTCGGCTGAGAGTATTTAATAGGAAGCAACGAGCAACAGGTACGAGCGAGCTCGCCTTGGGTTACGCCCATTCCGACTCGCGCTTCTCGTCGTACGGCCGCTATTTTCTCTTTATTGGCGTGGCTTTTCTCCCTTCTACGATCTTTCTCGCCGACCGGAAAGCGCCGTCATGATCTCGCACTTGGCCGACTCGGCGCGCACTCGAGAACGTCTTTCGCGTGGCGATGCTAGAAAGCTTGAGTAACATGTATAACATCCATGTGGACATCTTAGACGATCGGGGAGCTGCATTTTATAGTAACGAGCAATCGTCGAGTATATCCTTAATAATGTAACAGAAATTACTAGTCTGCAAACTGACTTTATTTATGATAAAGAGAGAAAATCCGAGACGTGAGCTTTGAATTAATTACTTCGGAATGCGAGTCTTTTGATTATTTTTATCATTTCTCACATCCTGCAAAGCGCGCATCCAAAGGATCCGACAAAGGACCAACGGCTGTTGCGAATTCGCGGTAGGTGCTCTCGCGAGACTAAACTAATTTTCCATGAGCAACGATCACCACGTTGATTGTTTTTGTTACCGACGTCTCGGAGAAGGAGAAGACGAGAGAGAGAGAGAGAGAGAGAGAAAGAGCGTAAAGGAAGGAAGGGAGGGAGGCAGAGAAATTTTAAGGAGCGAACGAAACGGAATCCCGTGATGGGCTCTCGGGATCTTTTTAAAGTGCCGCGGTCTTCCGATAATTAGAGGGCAGCCATTGTTACACCGGGGCTTTCGAGTGGAGGGAGAGAACGGGATGAGAGAGAGAGGAACGCGAGAGGAAAGAGAACCGGCGGAGAGACGTGGCGGTGGACGGCGAAACGAGACTGTCGGAGAACGGAGAAAAAGGGCCCGGTCTAACCCCACGCCACGGAAATACATGATTTTAAGAGCCGCCACACGATGGAAACGGTAAACGACGTGAGTGAAATCGAAAGAGGAATAACACGAGCGCGAAGACGCGAAAAGATCGTGAGAACGGGAGAAAATGATGATGTCGAAAGCAGGCGCGCCGCGCCGCTCGGAGCTCCGGCACGAGGAAACGCCGGGCGAACATTCGAGATAACTGATTTTACGCTTTTCAGAGAACTCGTTCGCGATAACGCGTTTCGATTCGGACTATTTTTGCGAATATAGTAAGCGGTCCTGATAAGAACGTCATCATAAACATATGCAATATATTGAAGCTATTCTATATCTAAATAAATTTGTTCCTATAAATTTAATAAATTTAACAAACTGACAGATAAATGTATAAAATCGTTCGATACACAGTGAACATACACTGAGGGAAATTATTTGCTGATTAAAACTATACTCGTTTTTGTGACAAGTAGTGTAGTGAACTTGAAATATGCGATATGTGTGTGGCGTTCACACATCCAGTATTTTGCTAACGGCGCCTCAATGTGTCCCAGTAGTCGATACTGTCAATACCGCGACATTTAGTCATAGGTATTTAGACAGTTTAATAATCTTCTCTAGACGTGTGATGCCCGTCTAATGGACGCGATAGTCAATTGTCTTTCACTAATTAGTTAATTTCTACCCAATGTAGATTAACTTTAATCTCGGTTTAACTTATCTTGTATCCTTTTCCAATTCTTAAAATTAGAAAAAGATAAAAAGTAAGTTAAACTGAGATTAAAGTTAATCTGTGTTGGTAAAAATAGATATAAAACGTTTTCTTTTTCGGCGTTCGTAACGTTCATCAAATGAATTGTACGTATATAATAGACGATTTGGTGAACGTATATAAACATTACTGTAATACTAATTAGACAATGCGCTTACCAGATAATTTGATATTGTTGACTAAATGTCTTGTTACACGATTATTCACTATACCGTTTAGTAAATATACCGATTCTGAATTCTGGATAGCGTCAACAGATATTTCCCTCAGTGTACGAAATGTGAAATTACGGGCGCTGCAAAAATGATTTGGTCTTACCTCAGGAGCAAGCATCGAATCTCTCTCATTATGCCGTGTCGTTAATTAAGCAACTGCATATCCCATCGCAATCGACGAGATTATTTCAGCCTGGCTCTTCACAAAGCGACCGACGTGCTCGGCTTTGCAACGACACCGTCCGATGAATCACATCGGCAGGCAATTAGCGCGTCTACCGTTTCCATAAATCATCTCCGTCGCTCCTTAACGGCGCGGTACAAATTGGGCCACTTGAATCTCGTCTGATAATAACGGCGGCGCTTTCTCCTCGATGGGTATCACCTGCGTGCATCGCGCAGTCTTCCACAGTCATACGTCACACGAGTGTCGGGCGGCTCGAAAGTTTTCCGAAGGTGGAGAACATGTCGTGTCCTGCCTCCCGATCGACACGTAACACCATCGATACGTCACGCGGTAATTTCCATCCGCGTCGGTGCGCAGAAATAACGGCGAGACGCATTTTCTCGAAGTCATTCTCGAATGACTTGCGTCTGCATTTAATCTCACGTCGGGTCGCTCGCTGTCTTTAACATGTCCTGACACTTTTACGTTTTAGTAGACGGCGAAAAACACTGCGTATCGAGAACGCGTCGCGCGCAAAGTGCGTCGTCACCGTTAGCTATTATTTCTATCTACACCTTGCAACATAGACGGAGAACGTAGAGAGGGAGATCCGTCTCGACATGGATAGAGCTAGATATCATATATATAGGTCCAGTTAATCCCGTGTTTGACGAAAACCTCTTCGATCCACGATCCGGAACGGCGCGTTCGTGGTGAGTCGTGGGGCCAGCATGGTGAACGCCACGCGCGGACGACGGCTCTCCGGCGGCGAGTCGGAATTAAGAGCGGCGAGGACGGCGCGTCTCGCAGACGGGACCTCGGTGTCTCGCCTGCATGATAATTGGACCAAGTCCCAGGCCACTGTTTCTCTGATAACAGGTTCTCCGGTTTCGGTGCACCGCTTCCAGCGGCGGCGGCGGCCGTATCGCGCGCATGCGTCCCCTACCGCCCCTTGCGCCTCGCTGCCCCGGCGTCTCATCTCCTCTTTGAAGAGGTCGTAAAGATAATACCCACATGCTAGCCCGGCAGCATCAGCACGGAAAATTTATCCAGATTCCATTTCAATGGAGATCGTTCGGTGCGATTAATTAACTCGACGGACGGGCCAGGATCGCAGGCGGCCATCATGAGGGCTGCCTGGCATCGGCAGCATCCGCTCGCAAACGACAGGCCCTATTGTCATTGTTTACGAGCGACGTCGCGTCCGTCTCTCGAGAAATCGACGCGCGGCTCCGTTTACACGGGGTAATTAGAGCGGACTTTTCATCGCTCGGACAATGCGCCGTATACGTATTCGGATCGAAACGGGATTAATTTACGCGGGGTAAACCGAAACGCGATTGAAAGCGAATCGTGCAATTAGCGGCGCTCGTTAACATTGTTACAAATATTCTTCAGATAGCTCCTCTTTAGATGTCGTTCATTTTACATTTATATATATTCGTTACATTTATAAAACATTTATAAAACATATTATATATTGATAAACTAAGGCTCCTGGGTACTGACTGCAGCCATCTTGAAACGTGACGTCAGAAGCGAGAAATTACACATTGAAAATCTTTGCAACGTCAAACAAAAAGATATTTGAATGAAAACACACTGTAGATTGCTTTGGCATACATGTAAAATATACAGGAAACTAAGGATTACCAAGGAATACACAACGTAGAAGACACAGTGTCTATCTCTTTCCAGAGTTGTCAAATCACGTGTGGTTAGTGTGTTTGATTATGTATGTGACTACGCTCTGTGTCATGTTCATTTTACATATAGTGTTTTTAAGAATAATGTCCTGTACATTTTACAAGTGTGCTAAAGCGACCTACAGTGTGTTTTCATCCAAATCTCTTTTTATTTGACAGTACGTTGCAAAGTAATTTTCGTGTAATTTCTCGCTTCTGACGTCACGATTTCCAATATGGTCGGCGAGGGACCAGGAGCCTTTAATAATATTATTGATTATTATATTTTCTCTGGCGCATGACGTCGTTGTGAAGAATTTAAGATCCCATTCGCTAAGAGAAAATCATCGTGCTGACAATGGTGTCCTTTCGAAGATTACACCGGTATACCTAAGGCATGATCGTGCCTGACGCTCTTTTAGTTAACTGCGAGTCGGGTCAATTTAAGCAGTGGTTTCCCCCGTTCCAAATATCCCTGCCTTTACGATCCATAAAGGGACGAAACTCGCTTTTAGTGGCTATTACACGAATCTCTGGCTCGGCGTAACATTTACGGCTCACGCACCGCGTGTGCGGCAGTCGTTAAAATATATCGCGCGGTCTGCATGCCCTCGGTGCGCGCGAGGCCTCTTTACGGTTTATAATTAACCACGCGCGTTGTCATTTTCTTCCGCGATTCTTCCCCGGCCCCCTCCCGGATAATATCCATTCACTGTTAGAATGAATTTCTAATTTTCTTGACAGAAGAATACGTTCCAAAAGTCGGTCTCTCCCTAAGCTCACGGCAGCTTGGATTAGTCTCATTTTACGACACCGATCCCTAAGGTTCCAGGAAAGATTACGACTCGACCCTCGCGGCGGCGCATTGTGCATGACCCTTTACGTCGCTTCAACTCTTTCGCACAAATGCGCAGCGTACACGATGTATGTAAAGTATACGAGGGCATAGGAAATATATCGCCGTGTCGGGGTTCTTTGAGAGAAATCACGCGTAGGCGCGCGTGCGAGGGGCCCGTCCAAGCCCCGGTATCGCAGAGAGAATCCGCGACTTATTAGGCGCCGACGCGGCTTCAATTTGCAGCCTCTATTAATACGAGAATCTAGTTCGTTTGCTGGATCGATTATCTATCCCGAGTATCTACTGGGCGATCTATCCATCACGCCGATTCAGTAAACCTCTTTGTCTTTACGAATTTACATATAAGACTTCGCGTGAGAGGTGGATGAAAGCTCAAAGAATCAGGACAAGCTGCACATTCAATTTTTTATGTTATCCCGTATAAGAGCATCGAGCTCGAGCATTTTCTCAAATTTTTTCTCTCATTCTTAATCTTCATTTTTATTCTAATAAACAAGAATCAGGTTAAGATAAAAATCTTATAATTTAGAAAATATTAGGAAATCTCAGAAAAATTGATTTTTTAATTAAGAAAAAAAAGAGAGAAAGAATATGAATATTATTTATCTTTAAAGGGAGTACATCGTGAAAGAAGTTTAACTGTTAAATTCTTTATACTACAATAGTCTTATCTTAATTTAATGAAAATTTTTAATAAAATATCTAATATAGAAAGCCACGAAAAGACCGAATGTTCTAATAATAAGTATAAAATTAATTATATATTCTCAAATTGGACAAAAATACAAACAGGAAACTTCTTTTAATTTTATACTTTTGTACAGTGTATAATATGCGTATATACTTATTCATTCACAATAATTTAAAAGGTTACGTGAACGGTCTTCAAAATGATGACCACAAAAATTTCTTAGCATTTCTGAGAATTTAATAAAGGGAGAAAGGAGAAGAGTTTTTTCCAATCTATATGTTTATACATACACATATTTCTTTAATCAAAGATTATTATGACAAACGATTCGTATAACTCGAAATACAACATAATTGGAAACAAACAGATGACATTATCTAAAGTTGGACCATGCACCCGCTCTCAGTTCCTTCCTCTCTTTCTATTCGACTTCTTTCGCCGGAATTTATTGCGTCAACGAGTTGATTATCAAGGAGCCGATCAGAATTTACGCACCTGAGCGATCTCACGCACGACCAAGCGCTTTTTACGCTTCCCTCGTCAGCGTCTATGAATATTAATAAGGTTGGCGGATCGACGAAATTCTCAACGCGCTGGAAGATATTTCTTTTACGGGACGCAATATTGCATTGAATTCGATTAATTACTTCGATCGATTCTTACAAGTAGGCGGTTCGTCCATAGCTGGATCTCGTCTTGTTGCAAACTTTATGATCACAAAAAGGTGAAATAATTTTTTTTTGCATGCGATTAAACTTTATTTTTAGAACAGAATTAAACTCTTTATTCTTATCTCCCTCTTTAGTCCTCGTTTTATTTCATGGTGAATGAGAATAAGAATATTGCTGTACATTACATATGCCATAGAAATAAAATGAGGATTGAAGAGGGAGTTAAAAATAAGAAAAAAAAAAACGGATGAACAGAATTTGGAAGAGCTACGAAAAGTGATGTTAATACTCATTGTAGAGTTGAATATTTTCTTTATATTGTTAGCGTTCTTTGTGCTGCGCTGTGTTTTGGGTTCGGCTTTCGAATACTTACGCTCTTCTCAAGGAGAGATCGCAGGGAGCCACTTCTATCGATACCATTGACCGCGCGATCAAAGTGGCTCACGTGGCAGGAATTTCATCTCCCTTCCTCGAACCGCGTTCGTCTCTCTCGCGTGTGTACGGAGAGCGCGTCTCTTGCGCGGAAATAATTACCCGTTGCAATTAACCGCGTATATAATTAACTGATAAATTGATGCGTTAACTGCTCGCCATTACGCACGCCCAAGATTGATTGTCCGCGAGATGGGCCGATATTTAAATCAAAAGCAATTTACGGTGCGCTCGTTCGCGAAACGCGTACGATATACCCGTCTACTTTCATACGCGAAACGTGCAAACTCGAGGTATTTTATCGGCTCGCTTACCAAGATCTCACGAAAAATATAAATCTGATCGCGCGATATATAAATCTATCGTCCTTTGTTGCAGTGGGAACCAACAAAGAAAAGGAACGATTATTAACGGGCATATTTGTCACTCGATCATATTATTTATGGGATAAAAGTAGACACTTATGTGTACAACGCCACAACTATCCGCAATCTTATTCTTCACTGAAACCCCGCCATAAATCAGCGATTGGTCATGCTCGATTAGATCGCACATTATGTCGGGAAACCTATTATTACATTTCGTAAATCCGTCAGAGGCGCATGCCGTCGCGTATCACGGCTAAATAGAACGCACTGCGGTACATGCCCTTCGAGAGAGATAATTATCTAATATTATATTTATTTATCGATATTTAACCGGGGCCGATCCCGTTGAGCCCTGGAAACGCGCGCCGGGTGTCCGGAGAATTCCATTAGAAAGGAAAACGTAACTGTCTCTTATGTATTTCGAAACTTCCGGTATAATTAACGCACAAGTTGGTGCGCGCAGGCGGATTTCTCACCCACCACCGCGATTCCTCTCGCTCGCCTGCCTGCCCGCGCCTCTCGGATGACATTAATAAACACCTATTACGCGCAGGACGACGTCGCCGTTCCTCATCGTAAAATTGTTCGCGATGAGAAACAGCCACGGACGTGAGAAATTATCGTCTTAAAACGGGAATCACGAGGGGACGAGGAGGGGAATTAAGACACGTGCAATTAATTAATAGAGAAATTATTTATTAAAACACTCGCGTCTCCTGACAGCGTAATTGGAGGTTCTATAATTCTTAAACAGGAATCTCTGTACATCTCCGTCTTGAGTAATTTCGAGTGAGAGGACGGAAAAACGTGGGTACAGACACGAATTTATTGCGAATTTATTTATTTGATTTCCAGAACACATCGCCTAAAAATTGTCATTGTCATTGTTTAATAAAATCCTGACGAAAGCTCATTATGTAACAAAAAAAAAGATCAAAATCCATTTCGCTTTGCAATTGAATGATCAGCGATAGCAGTTGTATACTTACATTAGCAATTACTAATAGACCGTGAACTCTCACAGCAGCTTTTATTGTACCGTAAATCACTCGGCCATGAATGTAGATAAAATATCTCTCTATGTCGTACGAGATCGTATTTCGTCTAATGGCACAAATCGGTGTAATTGCGATGTCGTTTTCTTAACGGTGTAGCAAGATACATTTCAGTCGAGCTAATTGGAATAATAATTATTTATGCATACCGAGATAAACCAATCATTGTATCTTATCGAGGATATTATCGATACAAACAAGTAATAGTTTGATAATTATCGAATTGATTGATCGCCGAGAGCGATCTCGTGTTCTGGAAAACAGTAAATCTTCCTAATTGCGACGGAGAGGAGCGATACGAATCGACTTCCCATCCGCGTCCTCGTGCAGAGTTAATCCCATCTCTTGCAACGTAGGATTATCTGGCACGCCCGTTTTTTCGCAGTTTCTAATAATTTCCTGATTCTCAGGATTTCCCTCGCACAGATTTCTCAAAGCGAGAATGGTCCATTGCAGGATAACTGCATAGAAATTGTCGATAATGAGACGAACGAAAGCGAGAAAGAGAAACAAAAGTATGACAGGAGTGAAATAAAATTACGCGGATACTTACGCGGATTCCTCGCGTCTATGTTACAACAATCCAGAAGCAATGGAATTCCATCTATTTCGCGAAACTGAAATCACATGCGTTACATCATTTACATATTTAAAACAATTTTAAAATGACTCGCGAAGGAGGCTTTTTTACTTGAAACATTTTGAAGTTTCATCACAAAGGATACTTTTGACACACATATGCCCAGACAACAAGATGTCTAAAATCGGGACATAAGACGTCTTAAAGACGTCTTTAATATGTCTTTAGGGAAAATTTCTAAAAGACGTCTTAAAGACGTCTTATGTCCCGATTTTAGACATTTTTTAGACATCTCGTTGTCTGGGTATGCGATCGATCGAACGATGCTTAACATAAATTATTTCCGTACCAACGATAGATTTTATTGTAACGGATGATCAGCAAAAAATTATCTACATCCTACTATCGTGACTACGGCGAGGCACATGTCATCCTTGATCCTAGGAGACTGAATTAATACTCCGCCCGCAGGCTCGTGTTTCCGCTCTGATTCATCATAACTAATTTATCTGTCAATATGCATGCGACGCGAACTTTGTCATCTCGCGGATCCGCTAAATTCGCAACATGCATATCAGATTTCGATCATCTCGCCGCATCTCTCAGTCAGATGGAACACTTAATTTCGCTTTGTCCGACACGACAGGGCCGCGTACTATTGCGCACCTTTTGTTCGCGTATTCCGTATCATCCGCGCGCGCGAGATGTAATCAGCGGGAGAGAAATATCGATTTACCGGTACACGCATAGCGCACAAGCGTGGCGCGCAACAAAGGCCAAATTTATATTTTGCAACTGTCGTGGTTCTCTACTTGCCTGAAAATAACCTATCATCATTCACGGGGCATAATTTTAATCCCTTCGAGTGCGGGACAGCGCGAATCGCCGGGGCGTTCTGTGTGGCCCGGACTCAGACGGCAGCCAAGTAAGCGCTTACGGTCATTCTTTTTCCTCGCGTGCGAGGCTTAAGATACACCGTGTGGTTTCGTAACGTATAGTTGAATGTAGGACTTTTGCGAAAGTACTTGCGTTTTTGTCAAGATTACGACACACTATTTATTTATGAAAATTACTCATTCTAGATAAATTAAGAAGTTAGAAAAAAATATCTGCTGAACACGTATATGTCGTAAAGTTAAAAAATTGAAAATACTGTTACACGATAAACATTTTGTTTATATAAAATAATAATACAACGTGCATGCATTTATTTGCGATAAAAAGAAAACATTCAAAAATTATCATTAAAAGAAGGGATTGAATGAAAAATTAAGAATTTAATTTTTTAAATTTAATTTAAAGAATTTATCATGAATAGCAATAATAATATAAATGGATATATGTGTGTGCAAGCTTTGTTATCTTTTTTTTATTGTCTTATGTTATGTTATATATACCGATTGTCACGATCGTTGAGAATTTAACGTTTTAATTCTTCTCCCGGCCACGAGGCGCACTTTAACGTTATGTCCGAATTAAATGTCCAAGATCAGTCAGAAACGTTTCTTATCGACGACAGATAAAATATCTTCTTTATATTATTAAAATATAATTAATATGAAATTTTTCATGTAATTACACCTACCAGATCTTGACACATTTTATTCTTGTGTACCATGTTTGCAATGACTCGTATTAGTCCCGCTTTAAAGCCATATGCGGGATGTTCCTGTGGATCACAGCTTGCCGCTGTTGCTCCAGATGTCTCGGAATTACTTGTGTTTGAGCATACGTTTACAGCTCTCCCTTGAGCATTAGGTGCCACTTTACTTAAATTTGTTATTGGAGTAAAATGATTGTCCGTTTCCTTTCCCATCATATGTAGAGACATCAAAAGATCTATAAATGCATAATAATTATATCAGTTTTACATTTTACAATGAGGTTGTACTGGAAACTGCTGTACTTACATTTACAGTTAATAAGCAAACTCCTGGCATTCTCCGAGATCTTGCATTGCGTAGTAAGAAGTCCCAGAATATTGAGAATAAGAATAATTTCCGTGGGATCTACGCTATTCACGTACGTGTCTATGGTCTTTAAAATGAGATCACTTTTCTTGCAAAACGTTAACGCCAGAAACTCAGCCTGATCCTTTGCGAGCACTGTGTCGAGATCGGATTGCCAGGATTCCCAGGCTTCATTATAGATAATTTCGAGTAAATCTAACTTTTCGCTCATAGTTACACTATTATATACATGTTCAAATACATTCGGTCGATGTAATAAGAGTAACAGCGCATCCGTCGCAGAGGCAAAACCTTCTTTGATAGGTTTCAATAATTGTAAACATAGGTCCTTCTCATCCGTTATGAAATAGCTGTGACACAAGTTTTTTAATGCATTGTGCACATATATGCAAGCCGCTCTGGCGAGAACTTTGTGATCGGACTGCATGCAACTCCTGAAAATAATTTCAACAATCTTTAATGAATGAATAATGTAAAAAAAATTATAAGTATAATTATACTTACAAAATGTCTTGTTTCAAATCATCACGATTTAAATATCTCAGAATACTATTGTCTGCGGATGTCACATTCGTACATGCGTACGTAAATAAATTACTTAAGAATTGAATGCTGAGTCTAAGGATATCCAGTTCATTGTTAGTCAGGTGTTCTGCGGATTTCCCACGAGTCTCAATGTAATTAGTAGCCCATTCTGCGACTCCGTCATAAGGAAAATGAGAATCGTGAGGATAGTCACAATTGTCATCTTGCTTGCACAAGTTACTTTCGACTAATTTATTATATAAACTTTTGTCGTATTTAACAGATTCCGCTTTCTCTGTCGTATGTTGTTTGTACTTGTAACTGTCAAGGCACGAGTTCCCCAAACATTTTAGGCACAAGATTTTAATCGTATCCGGAGTAGCTTCGCTGACGAGTACTTGACACATCTGTGCTAAGATTTTCGCGTCGGGCATCGTCCTGAAAAGCGTGTAATAATTATTTTATACAATTATCTGTCAACTGACAACTTGTAAACATTATCATTTCATACATACTCTGATCCCTGCCTGACAAAATGCTTCGGTTTGACATTTTGCGATAATTGGTCCCAGTTCTTCTCATTTATAATCGTTTTTAATTCTTGCGAATTAATATCCGACGTCATTTTCAAGAAAATCGCCACTGTTTATTCGTTTATTACTGAATGGAGCTTTCTGCAAGCACGTGTCAACTTGGAAATCGATCGAGCACGTGAACGGGCGGTTGGTGGCTGATTTGCTTGCAGCGTCGACCAATCGTTAGTCTGCAATTGACAACATCTCTCATTAGAAATGCGGCCTGAAGTACCCCCCCAATGTTACGCTACTGCTGCTGCCATTGCATTTAATTGTCCGCGACTTTCCGTGACTAGCGTTTGTGACAAGTCGGCATTTCGTACTTTCACGCCTGCTTTTATTAAAAATAAAGCGTCTAAGGTAAACGTACAACTCAAATTGAAAACACGTTACATTAAATATCACGTTTGTCATCGTACTTGAGTTTCATTCACGGAATACTTCGTTTTGCTATGTCATTCTTGGTTAACCAACCTATTCAACTGCTTATTCTGTCAGTTTAAGTCTTTATCCGTTTCTATTGATACTCGAGCGTTCTGTTATGCACTATAATTCCGTGTAATAGCAGACGCCTGATTTTGTAGCTTTATTGAATTTATTTGTGTCATCTTTAGTAGCGCTTAACCTCAAATTTAGTTTCTACAAGTCTTTAACTATTTTCACGCAATCTCGATCACACTTTCGATTTTACATCGCTTTCTTGACAGTTTTGACACAAATAATCAAACGTAATATAAAATAGTTAAGTGCGACAATTTATATATACATATTACGTATGTCTAACTTGTGAATCTTTTAATTTTTGTTTTAGATGTTTCTCACGCGCTCTGAATACGATCGTGGAGTAAACACCTTCTCGCCTGAGGGAAGATTATTCCAAGTCGAGTATGCCATAGAAGCTATAAAGCTCGGCTCGACCGCCATCGGAATCGCCACGACGGAAGGAGTCGTCCTGGCAGTGGAGAAGCGCATTACTTCTTCTTTAATGGAACCGACGACTGTAGAAAAAATTGTAGAAATCGATATACACATAGGATGCGCAGCGTCCGGTTTGATGGCCGATTCGCGGACAATGATCGATAGAGCTCGAGTCGAATGCCAGAATCATTGGTTTGTCTACAACGAAAAGATGACAGTGGAGTCAACTGCACAGGCTGTATCTAATTTGGCTATACAGTTTGGAGACAGCGACGACGATGGCACCGCCATGTCCAGGCCGTTTGGCGTAGCAATGTTGTTCGCTGGGATCGACGAGAAAGGTCCACAGTTGTATCACATGGATCCATCTGGTACTTTTGTCCAATTTGATGCAAAAGCTATAGGATCTGGTAGCGAAGGAGCTCAACAGAATTTGCAAGAAGTGTATCATAAGGTAATTTATCTTATCATTGAATTAAGTTAAATAATGTTTGTCGAAATTGCTAGATGAATATTTGTTGTTGCAGTCCATGACGCTCAAGGAAGCGTTGAAAGCTGCTCTGACAATATTGAAGCAAGTAATGGAAGAGAAACTGAACGACACTAATATCGAAGTAATGACAATGACACCCGGACAATTGTTTCATATGTTTAGCAAGGCAGAATTACAAGAGGTGATTAAAGATATTGCTTAAGAGCTATATGCGTACGAAATATAACAAACGATTTCACGATACACTAGATTGCGGAAAAAACAAATTTCTTAATGGAATAGCATATAATACAAATGTAAATTATATCTCCACTTTACACACGGAGCAAATACTTTATGTCTGTATATTTAATATTTTCATTTATTGCCTTTAAAAAGAAAATGTTAAGGAGGAAAAAAGCGTGAATGTATACCCTCTCATATCGTGTTCCTTTAATAAGCTCCCTTTATTTTTGAAATTTAATTTGAAATTAAAAAATAAAATTTTTTTATTAGGAAATAAAATTTTAGTGTAAAAATAAAATTTAATTGAAATATATATGCACACATAAAATATGTGCATAAAATACAAATATTTTTTCCGATTTTATTTAGCTAATAGACTTGTACGCCACGTCGGAAGAAAATCTCGCCAGACCAACAGCTGGTAACATCCTGCCAAGCCCTCTGTCCCAGCCTTCTACTTCCCTTAATGGATAACCAGTCATTTAAGAAGATAGTCTATATACCTTTCTCCAGATGTTCCTACGTTCCTAGTCTTTCCAGTTTTGTATGTATTTTTATACATTATTTCATCTTCCTATCTTACTATTTTGTCCATTTAAATACCCGATGGATAAACGTATAAACTAATTCGTGAAAAGTTATCGCTATTAAAATATATTAATATTTAATTTAATATATGTATAATTGTATTGTGACTGAATTACTTGATTTATTATTTAATTTGAATTTGTTAAAACTAAAATTTCTAACGAAATATTAATCTTCCGTTTGATATATGTGTCGAGTACCTTGAAAATGATCGTAAAAAAGAATTGAAACGAATAACCGCGAATGGTCGGTGGCTTTTTGCCACGAGCGGCAGTAATAGTGTAACACAACGGGCATTTCCAGATCGATCCGTTGTTAAATTCGTAGCGGTCGGAAATGGGTGTGCGACGGATGGCTCGTTTTCGATTAAAAGCTGCCCGCCGCGACTGAATGCGCGTATCCGAAATCAATAATTAATTTTGCCGGCTAGCCGAGAACGGGGCGAAATGGCTCCGAGAGCTTGGCGGAAATGGTCGGATACCGCTTGGTTGGATGCTGCGATGCCCCGATAAAACGTCCCTTTTTATCCCGTTCTCTCGGCTGCCAGATTATTGGATATTATTCCATTTCAAGCGTTCAATCCCGCTACGATTCGCTCGCTTGGATTCCCACGGGGGTTTCCCTGTCGCCTATTGATTGCACGTAACTCTTAAAACGTCTATACGTGTGTGACACCGCTGAAATGTATACGAATCTACATTTTTGTCCCGCCATGCCTGACGCGCCCTGTATCCAGCGCGAATCGAATCCATTAACCGTTATGGAAAAACCCACTTATTGTTAGATATCCGTACGGTATTTTTTCGCGTTAAGAAACGGCGGCCTCGTGTAAGATGTGTATCTCCCGGGTGCGCTTAATGCAGGGAAAGTCTAATAATAATTGGATGGAAACTTCTATTACGATTCGAGAACGATTGTAGCAGAACTGATACAAGATAATATATATATATATATATATATATATATATATATTTGCAACGAAAAATCACTTTTAAAATATATCTCAAAAATAATCTCTTGTCAATTAGCGTGTATAAAATCAAGAAAGAAAGGATTTGGCTCCTTACCGCCGTAATGCGGCTTAACAATCGATTCCGCGTGTTTCGCGAAAATTACTTTGGCTGGAAAAAAAAAGATTCCAGAACAGTAGGAAACGGTACGTGGATTATTGAGGGTGGATCGCCCGGCGGAAGCGATATGGGTTCGAGGAGGACTAAGGGACTAAGGTAAACGGAGCGAGAAAGAGAGACCGACTCGAGAGCGCGGGCCGAGGACTGGTAATTAACTGTGATGAGAGAGAGGCGGCGGCGGGATAGTCCCGTTTGAGTCCCTGAGAATCCCCGGGGACCTGACCCGTCGTATCAGACGCCAAACACTCACTCCCACACATCGAAGCCGAAAGCCCGTCGTCCTCGGGGCGCGTTGCCACGTTCAAGTTTCGCTACGATAATTGCCTTCGCTTCACAGTCGCGCCACCGACACCCGCCTGCCCTCCTTCGCGAACAAACCTGGAACGGGGTTGAAACGTCGGAGACGTGGAAGTAGATAATGGCGCCAGATATTTAGTTTACGCGATTGGAACTTCCCTTTTGTCACGGGAAAGCCGTAAAGCATCGTCCTCTTTCTAAAGACGACCGGAATAAAAAAAAAACGTAGGAGTGAATTAAATACGAAATACAATTATTAATTTCGTTAAAATTAAACGAATGGCTTTTGATATTCCTACATGCATAAAAAAATATGTAAAATTATTTGGAAAGTTATTGGATGAAAAGAATACGGTCGTCAGATTTAGCTATTTTTTTGTACTTTGAATTTCTCAATAAATAATATATCGAATATAAAGTTTCGGTATTATTCTCTCAGCCGTTTTGGAAATAAATGATACAAAAGATTACAATAAAAAATTGCATTGTCCATCTTATATTCTTAATTTAGTCATTCTAAACTTCATTTCAGTGTCATTCATTAGAAAATTCAAAGTACGAAAAAGAGTTAAACGCTTATAGGCGCTTGACCGCTCTCTTTGGGAAACAATCCTTTATTTGGAGATGCATTATAATTGGTAATACGTCTTCCTGCTGAAACAATTACGAAATCGTGATTATGCAAAGTCAGTCCGGAAACAGAGCAGCGCGCCGTGCATCCTCCCGTTGGACGAAACGAAACACGCGAAACGCGAGGCAGCGACGACCCAGGAAACTTTCTTCCTTGTTATTACCAAAGAGCGCCGATAGAAAACCGGAAGTGCGCGCGGCATCTCGGCGTAGGAAAGAGCTCTGATACCTGTGTACAGCGCGGGGCTATAATTCACGCATCGCAGAATCGTCGTCATTTTTTTCACTTTCACGGAGAGCCGGTCGTTCGCCCAACGTGAACGTGTTGTACGCGCGCCCGCCGGTTCTCTCCTCGCCGCGTCGGCACCGCACGTAGAACGCCGCGGTCGTGTACACTCGCGCGGAGTATCGCGATCGTTTCAACGGCCACTAACTAATCCTGTCGTTAGCTCGTTACGTGTTCTAATAATGCGCTACCTAAGTACATCCGATATTATAAATTGCACTTAACGACCGGGCGAAAGGGTCGGCGATCCTCCGAGTGTTGCGTCATTATATCGATTTCTCCCGTGTTCGATAATACCGCGGAGCGGTTTTCCGCGCGGTTTTTTTTTCTCCCACGTATAAACGGACGCGGAACCCAGATTTTATTAGTGGCTGCGCGAGAGAGGCGGTGAAACGTCGGTCGGGTTTTCAAATATAGCGTACAACGGAATATCTTAATCTTTATTCGTATTTAATTGCGCGCCGCGAATTTCAATTACGCCGTCCGCGGCGGCGGCTGATAATATCGATAGGAAACCCCGGGTAAAGCCGGCTGTCCGTCCCGTGTAACGAAACAGGAAATTCGTTCGTTAATGTGGCCGACCCAATTTCACCAGAAATATTTTATCCTTCCTCTAACGAGCGAATATCCGCTATCGAATTAAACGTATTAACTCTTATGAATATTTGCGAATGTTACTTTTAACGAAATATTAATTAGCGCGGCTAAGCAGAAACGTTAAGCGCTCGCCGGACGCCCCGAGGCTCGCGTGTAAATTACGGTGACGTTTTCTCGCGCGTTCGTATACCATAAAAAGCCGCGCCGGAGGAGTCCTCCTATCAAATTTCGATCGAGAAAGATCGACTTGGTGAAAGGAGTGGCGAGATACAGCGCTCGGATGTCTCGTAGACGCGCGTTGGGGTATGACGTTTTTACATGTGTATACGGCGGCCAGGCTCGATGGCCCCGACGGAGAAAGTAATGCTTTCTTGTACCGCAACGCGTGTGTATCTAGTGCTCTTAATTGCGGGCCCGGACACGGGAATCGAGATTCGCGGCGGGAATCGAAAGTGTTTGCGGAAGTCGCGCGCAGCAGCTTCTGTGTATCCGAGAGACTCGGCGACACCGCCGCCGCCTCCCTTCCCCGCCCCATCCACCCTTTTTGCGCCTCCGCGAGGCTTGCGTTTCTGCGCGCCCGGCGAGAGACTTAACGATCTCTCGACAGGCCAACATCAATAATGTTCGTTGCTCTTACCGCGCTCGCCAGACCGGAAGGCAAACGCGGAAAGCGTCGTCGTAATTTACGAGCGACGCTTGACTTGTACTTTTTGGACGCAGTTGGCGGATCTATTTCTTCTTTTTTTTTTCTTTCTTTCTTTCTTTTGCCTCGTCAATGCTCGGGATAATACGGGCACGCAAGAAACAGGCATCGCGCGTTTCTTCGCTCGCGGGAACAATGAATTCAGAGGAGCGAAACTCTCTCGCGCAACACACAGTCGACGAAATTTTCTCGAGAAAGTGAATCCTGACGTTGATTTATACTCTCGCTAACGTGCGCAACGTGTTTGACATGGTTAGCATGAATCTGCGCGTCATACACCATAACGGACGGTGTGTTATTTTATCTCTCCGCGTTATCTCGCGTTCCATATCTCGTCCCTCTCGCGCGATAAGAAAAGAAAGATCCGGGGCATTTTAGATCCGCTATTAAGATAAGGATCGAGAAAAGTAAGGCATAATGGGTAGAATATTTATTAAACCTTTGATATAAAAAGATACGTATATTCTTTTCACAATGAGTTTTCTCACTTAACTTACTTAGGTACAACGTTTCGCAGAGCATGGTATACATACCTCACAGCAATACTATGCGTGGACATAACGGATTGCCGCGAACATTAAGCCGAATGACGTACGCAAAAAAAAAATTGCGCACCCTCGTCTATCTTTTTTAGAATGCGTAGAAGAATAGTATGCAGAACATTTGTTTAGGCTTCGGATATGTCGATTTATTAATGTGCGCAATTGATTACCGCGCAACTGATATACCGAATATAATCCACAGAATATAATCGATTCCGACTTAACTTATTATAATAACGCAGTCTAAAGCATTAACCGAATAACCGCTACGTTTACCTGGACTTCCGGAAGTATAATACAAGAATATGTCGGTAAACTCGTCAAACGCGACAGCTAATCGTCATATGCATATTTCTGCATATTTCTCCTAATTCGCTAATAATCTCGGAACGAAGGTCTTTGTTTAAGCAGCTAAAATTTCGTACTCTCAAGATAATTTCTCGAGAGTTGATAAACTAAATTCGGCGAGAAGTATCTCAAATCGAAGAAAGACACGCGTTTATCTCGTACATCGAGGAAAGAAGGCGTTTTCCTAAAGATAAAAACGCTTCTCGATGTTCGGCCTCACGCGTCTCCGCTCCGTGCTTCGTCGTTGCGATGATCAGCCGTGAAACGAATCGCCACCACCATAACCACCGTGCAAGTCGATACCGCCTCCATCGCCGCCACCATATCCACCATATCCACCGTATCCGCCGCCGCCACCATGTCCGCCGTATCCGCCGCCGCCGCCGCCGCCTAGATCACCACCGAATCCGCCGTGTTCATCGTGCTTCGGTATGTGAACGGGGATGTGAACTGGAACTTTAACTGGCACCGGTACTTCCTTCTCGATCGGAACCGGTACCTCCTTCTCGATGTAGTACGGCTTGTCGACCGGCACCTTTATAGGAACCGGCACCGGCTTTTCCACGGGGTACGGCACTGGTTTGTGAACATGGTACGGTTGCGGTACCGGCACCTTCACTGGTACCGGATATGGTTTTTCCACCGGCACCGGGTACGGTTTGTCGACCGGCACCTTCACTTCGTACGGTATCGGCTTCTCGACCGGCACCGGATACGGCTTCTCTACGGTGACCGGATACGGTTTCGGCACGTGGACCGGGTACGGCTTGTCGACCGGTACCTTCACCTCGTAGGGCACCGGCTTTTCCACGGGGTACGGCTGCGGTACCGGCACCTTCACCTTTACCGGGAAGGGCACGTGCTTCTCGACGGTGTAGGGTTGCGGCACTGGCACCTTCACCGGCACCGGTATGTGCTTCTCCACGGTGTAGGGCTGCGGCACGTATACCTTGACCTCGTAAGGCTTGTCCACCGGCACCTTCACTTCATACGGCACCTTCTTCTCGACGGTGTACGGCTGCGGCACGTGGACCGGCACTTTGACGAACACCTTCACGGGATAGGGCACATGCTTTTCGACGGTGTAGGGCTGCGGCACGCCGACCTTCACCTCGTACGGTACGTGCTTCTCCACCAAGTAGGGTACGTGCTTTGTTACTTCGTAAGGTACCGGCACTTTCTTTACAACCGTCACCGTCTTCACGTGTTCGTGATGATCGTAACCACCGCCGCCGCCGCCGTGCAGATCGTAACCACCGCCGCCGCCACCGCCGCCGCCTAAGTCACCGAAACTATGTACTAGTCCACGTTTTTCTGTTTTCTTCTCCGTTGACTCCGCTTCGGCAGGCTCCGAGCTCTTGTTTGCTTTGCTCGAGTCCTCCGCGCATATAACTTGGGTGGCCACTGCCACCAAAATGATGGCAAGCTAAAGTCACGTCAAAATAATGTTACGATAAAATTTGATATAATTAATAATTAAAATAATTAATGAAATTAAATTATACATAATAAAAATTAAAAGATATCAAATTGCACGAAAGTATTATATGGCACTTTATATATTTAAAATATTTCGTCCTACTTTGAAAGAGGAACAAATTTTTGCATGTTGCAAGCAAGGAAGGAAATTTTTCAGATACTCTAATTTCATTTTACAAAAGCGATATTTGATATTTGATTGGATTGAATTGGATTGGATTGGATAGATTAACTTACCTTGATATTCATTCTCGAGTTCACGTATGTTTTAGCGTGGCGTATGACCACTAACTGAACCGCTTCGTTTTCTAAGCTGAGCCTTATATACTCCGCGCTATAATAGCTTAGCACTTTCCCTGCACCTCATCGCTTATATTATCCGTACGGGGTCTTGCTTTACGTACACTGGTAAAAAAGTCGCCTGGGCGAGTTCAGGAAATGAATACGCATACGAATTTCTTTTACGGCAGCTTAAAGTTCGGCCCATTCGAGGGATTAAATATCTGCTAACACGTGGATTAATTTTTTTCCGCTCGTATTTCGCAAACAGTGATTACATATACAGATCTTGCACATGTATAAAATTGATATTTCCACAAACTATTTTTTTTCATATCTAGTATTTTATTTTAAAGAAAGTTAATACTCCATGAAATAAATTTGAGAAAATTAACTTTTTTACAGACACATTTAACAATGTGTGATATAAGTGCATGATACATTTAAAAAAATTAATGGAATAACAATGGTAAACAACGATAGATGATATCTTTTTTTTTCTGCAAAAATAATTATATAAATTAAATAATAGACTTTGACAGAATCTTTCAAAAAATATCCAATCCGTATGTGACTAGATATTATGACTATAGATTTGTTAATAATACACATATATTATATAATGATTATAATATTATGTAATGTTACATAATAATTATATGTAACATATATATATAATTATTATATCTGCATATTTTATAAACTTTGTACATACGTACATGCATATTCACACGCACATATATGCTCGCATATATACATACATAGATACATATGTGTGTGTATATATAGTGCGTATATTTGGCTACGAAGTAAATGGAGGAAGTTAACATACGCGAAGTTACGGTCGGCGAATGTGCAGCACCGCGATTTCCGTCTCTCCTTGTCACAAAAATTGGAAGCCGCCATGTGCGACGCAACGCTAAAGGCTAAACCAGCGCGTACTATCCTCGTACCTGCCGTGTGCTTTTTCACGGTTGATCAACGGTGAGAGCTCGGTAATGCTAAACGAACGATTTACAATATCAGGGAAATAGCTTCCGTATTTTCACACCACGTCGTTTAATATGCATCGGCAAATTGAGTTAATCGCCCCTCGTGTACGCTGATTACGTACGTTTGCGTTATTTCGTTGCGCCCCATTAGCCGGTATGCGTCGCCAATCGTTTGTACGTTAACTGACATCGCGTGTTACTTTCATATATTATAATAAGAGAATTATAATGCGTACCTCCGCTCCGTAATTGTCAATACGGTTGCAGATACATATTCGAATATACATACGTACGTGACATTCTACGCTGACTTTTAAACGGCGTTATCGTCATTATCGTTATCGTTCAATACCATTTGTCCCCGCAATCTGTACCTTCGCACTAACCGTATCGACGGCGCGCGAGGGTGCCCATTACGCGCGTGTAATTACTGTAGAAATCCAAGTAAAGCTGTGCGAATACCGCGCGAGCGCGCGCTTACTGTAAGCGCGAGCTTCGCATGCGGAATATCTAATGCCGTATGTTAATACGGCCGCTCGCATGCGCGCCGCACATTTCGATCGAGGATCAAGATAGACCGCAATTTTTAACGATTAATCGCCGCTCAAGCATCCCCGAGGGTCGTACCGCCTCGCGGCGGACGCTCGTTATACACAGGTCCGCCGCCTCGTTATTCGTGTCCCTTCCGATAAATATTACGGTAAAGATGATAAATGTATCTCGCGCCCAAACGAGACCACCCTTGTTTAATCGATTGATCCACAGCGTTGTTAATTAACTTTGGCATTAACGGAGGCTAAGACGCGACGAGCGAACAAGCAATTTGCGAGAAAATTACATAAATTTATATCTGATATCGCGGACGAGGCACTTTTTGCGAATCAATCATAACACCTGTTAAATAGGGAAAAAAATCGATTTATCGCAATGTCATATTTTTGGAGGACTCTTTAAGATACACCTACCTTGAATATGCAAGAACGTGACATGTGTTTGATGGTGCTCATTTATATCTTACGTAGCTGCCGTTTAGTATCTTTTTATATAACAAATACTCGCTCAATGATCGATCATTATAGTTATTGTCGGAACGCGAACCTCAAGTTTTATAATCAGATATAATAGTAAATTGATTTCGGTTAATGCTTGAAATTACTATTTATAATGAAAGATTTAGTTGTTATAAATTCACACTATTGGAGTGAACGCTACGATTGTAAATCGCGATTATAATCACTTTCTGCGCAATTATCTCATCAGAAGACATTCACCTTTCTCTCTCTTTCTCTTTCTGTCCCTTTCTCTGAATGTTACGTGCTACGTTCTCCCACAGTAGAATCGGAAGTATTAATATGTATCAGTGCGCTATACTCAATGGTGGGATTATGCTCTATAAATATTCGTGAAAACACATTTTTTACCTACCTATTAAAATATTGTCGCAACTAAATTATTTTACTTTATAAATGAATCGAGATGAATTGTACGTGTCATAAAATCTCTTTGCGAATGGCAGACGCTCGGGACGGCATTAATTCTCCCGATTGTACAATGTCTCGATGAGGCCCACGGCAGAATGTTCGATAATAAGTTCGCTCTCTTTCTCTCTTTCTCTCCTCTCCTTTCTCTCTCTCTCTCTCTCTCAGACATTTCTTCCAGGGGATAGTCCGTCGCTACCGGCGCGCAAATTACTCGGTAGCGATGGCCGCCGCCGGGCGTTTCGTGGCTTTTAATTGACGACGGACGAAATGAAGTATCATGCCGTGCATTATAATTGGAAACTTTTATGTTGCGTGCGCGGCCACAGCGCGCCGGGCCTACCGAGGCGTGAATCCGAACGAGGGGCATGCGTTTTCTACGACGATGCGGTGCTCCGGCGCGCGCGTTCCTCCTTTTGCATCGTACCCTTTTTTTTCCTCCTCTCTTTCCGCGGATCCGAGCGTCGCTCTCGTACGCCCTTCGAAAAAATGCGTGCGATCACGTAAGCTCGCACACCGCCGATGGTGAACATGAACATCGAATTTTTGAAGGCTTCCCGGTGCGCGCTCTCACGCGAGCACCGTATCCCTCCTGTCAGTAGCTTCTTTTATTAATTGTTAACCGGTATTAACAACTGTCTTCTCACGCACACGGTAAACCTGCGACGCATGCTGCAGCACGTTTCCCCTGTGCACTTTTGGAACGCTCTTCTTTTTTCGCGTATCCACACGTATTCATTTTCGGAAAAGAGCAAGAAAGTCGCGCCCAGCTGTGCGCACCTGTTGTGTAAGAAGATTTCGCTTTTAATACGTTTTATTACACCGCTGTAAGAGTAACAAGTTAGAAAACGCGGCACTTGCATTTTAATTTGAAACGGAGAATTCGTTTGATTTAAAAAGAAAAAAAGAAGACTGAAGAAAAAGATAAATCACTTGGAAATTATTAATAATCTTTATTAAAACGCATGCACTTAATTTCGCGCTTATTTCTAGTGCCGTGTCATGCTACTTCCGCGTTAATCCATTTACATTAGTAGCAACGCACCTAACGAGGTGTTTGACGGATAAGTGAAAGGAGATGCGGCGCGCGACTTTCCCCGAAATTTTATGACGCGCCGAGCGGCAGGTATATACCCGAGCGCAGCCCCGGCAGTTGCACGCTTAATGTTCCACCGTCACGAACCCCGTGAATTCGGTTGGAAGGAAGCGGCGTATATGTGACTGATCCCCACGCGCGTAATTTTCGCGGCGCTTCTCGGTGGCCGCGAGCGTTATTAATCATCTTTTTCGGTGTTGTTACGGCCGCGCCCCGGAATTTCTGCTCGGAAGCTGCGTTAAGGGGAGTAATAACACTCGGGGGCCCCTACGGTGCGTCCGTAAGGCCGTGGGTCCTTCCGCCATATGATTTAATCGAGGAACACCCTAAAAAAGAGGAGTGTGTCCGGCGAGAGCCGCGCGCTGATAAAGGCGCGTCTTCCTCTCGCGGAGTATAACTACTATCCTCGGCGCGCCGAGGATAACGCGACTGTAATCGCGCGATCGTCAGGAATCGAGCAGTGCCGAGGCGAGCAAATCGCCGCGGCAAACCGGTCCGTTACGATAACCACCATTTTTTGCCGCGTGCGGCGCAATATAAACGTTTTATTTCGACGGCGTTAATGACGGAGTGACCGGTCAACGGATTACGTTAAGAACGTAATCGGCGCCCGTTCGGCTCGGCCGACGATTATCGAATGCCGCGTATTTTGTGCGGAAGTCAGAGGCGCAATTAAATGTCTCACGCCTGTCGCGAGCGAATCGGGGAAAATTGAGAGGCGAATCGCGCCACTGCGGGGTTGGTACGTGAAAAGCGTGCCGCACCTGCGACCGGGTCGCCGCAAGGCGCACCTGCGGGGTTCCAAGAAGACTTTTCGGTCGACAACTAACGCGTTATTGATGACGGCCGATGCCGAGAGGGCCCTTTTGGCGGAGAGAGAACGCTCCTCCGGTTCGCGCGAACGAGCGGTCGAACGCGGGAGATTATGTAACTTTAATTGCGTTCTAACTACCGTGCAATTGGACGACGGCCGGGCCGTGCAACCTGCAGTTTCGGCTGTATCCCATTAAGACGTTGCCTCGACTAACGCGACGGCCAAGTGACTTTTGCGAGCGCGAATCGCCTCCTTTTCCGCGGCGCGCAATTTACGACCCCGACAACCGGAAAGGCCAATCGACGGCGATCCTGCAATCCACGGCGACTGTTAAATCCGAGTCCGCATACAAGCCTGACATTATCGCGTAATGTTTTTTTATTTTTTTTTAATAGCGCAATGACTAACTCTACCGGTGCTTGGCGTTAGAAAATTAGAGCTATAAATCTCAACATCTATTCGACGAAATAATTATTGCTCGATTACTCAAATCCAAAAATTTGAGGCGAATTATTTTTACAATCCGGGTTATTTTATGTCCAAAGAGTTGAATCAGCGAATTCAGATCTAAATTACTCGAATCACAAGAAATTGGGCAAAAGGTGATTACATGAAACAATACATAAATTTATTTATATTAGAAGTTTCATACTCTGTTATACACTGTAAAAAATTTATGTAAAATTACATGTAATTTTGAGACCCACTATAATAAATGTAAATTTTTGTGTGTTTCTTTAATTTTGCAGTACATAAATAAAAATAATTTTTTAATTTGTAAATTTTTTTTACAGTGTATGCACAAAGAAAAAC
>VBVQ01000646.1:15368-51261 GCA_011636635.1 Tetramorium simillimum
GGGGGGGGCAGGCGCCAAGGGCCAAGGAAGAAGGCAAGGATAAGGAGATCAATCGCGCGTGAAAAGTCAAGGAACCCGCGCAAGGGACAAACCGCGACGGGGGATCCGCGGCGTGTCGGGTCCTCTGTCCTCGATACCGGTCTTCCCCGTTGTCCCATGCCGGTGGGGCCGCGGTCGCGTCATCGTCGCGGGGCAAGTGGGAAACGGCGGCGGAGCGCGAGGACGGAGGAGGCCGAAGTAGGAGGTCTCGACGGAGCCGGTAGTATCGAACCGGCGCCCGTCGCGCACGGCCATACCGTATACATTCCGTATTCGTACATTCCATGCGCGCGCCACCGCCGACGCCGCGACGTATACGTGGGTGCGCACTCCCGCTGTCATGGGCGCCGACGGAGGATCAGCCCGCGGTGTGCTCGGGGTTGCGGTTCGCCGACACGACTGACAGGGCGCCCGATAACGACGCGACCGATAGAACGCCGGCTCTTGCTCCGCGCTCCTGAATATAGTCATTGAGCCCGGAGCAGGTGACGCGAATGCGGCATATGCAGCCCAGTGTACGGGGTGTGGTGTCGGGAGAACAGGTGTCGGGCCAGCGGAGTTCTCGGGTGTAAAGTTAAGCCGGGGGGTGAGAGGAGAGGAGAGGAGAGGAGAGGAGAGGGGTGGGAGGAGGGAAGAACCGTGCGGACTCGACAGGCGAGACGCGCCAGCTGACGGTTCCTCGGGCGAGAGAGGAAAAAAAACGATGAAGTAGAGGGACGAGCAGGTCCTTGGAACATGTCGCGAGCGACACCACCCAGGGGCAGTCCGACGCCGCCGAGGGTGGACAGCCCCGGCAGTGGCGGCAGCCCGCGAACGCCACGTGGTAGCCGGCTGCGGGACCGGGTGAGCTTCTTCGAGCAGGTCTGGTCGGCCGGGCGCGGCGACCCCAGCGCCGAGGACCTCCCGGAGGACTCGGACGCGGCTCGCAGATCGGCCGCCTTCCGCTCGCCGACGCACCGGCGGCCGTCTTCCAGGGCGAGCGACTCCTCGTACGAGGAGAGCTTCGAGCGGCTGGTGGAGGAGGGCGAGCTGAACGGCGCCAAGGTGGTGAAATTCGAGAAGATCACCGTGAGGAAGAGCGTGCGGGCGATCGGCACGGACCAGCAGCGCGGCCTGACCGAGTCGAGCCGGACCCCCAGCGAGGAGCGCGTCCACGAGGACTCGGCCTATCAGAGCCACAGCCACGGCGTGCAGAGCCACGGCAGCAAGTCCAGCTCGGTCACCTCCTTCACGAGGTTCCCCTCGGAGGAGAGCCTGTCGCAGAGGAGAGGCAGCAGTCCCCGCGCAGGGCAGCAGCCGGCGGGCCCGGACGAGCGGCCCGCCTCGGAGTGGTACGCCGAGTATCGCAGTCAGAGCTTCCAGAATGTCGCCGCGAGAATCGAATACGTGCGCAGCAGAAGCGAGTACGACGCGCACATCGCCGAGATCAAAGGTACAGGTGTCACTTGACCTGAAAATCAAGATTCTCTCGGCCGCCTCGGCGCTTGCTCTCGTTGCCTCCGATATTTCCGACCTTCACGCCGGCCGGCGTGAAACCCATTCGCGACACAGTCGCCGGAAATTATCGCGCACTCGAGTATCGGTATTCGGTACGAGGAGAATATTTTTACAGACGGTTGCTGCTGATGCCGTTGATTTAACATTTTGTCGATTAGAAAGGAGATCTTCTCTAGATACAGGATTACTTAGGGCGTGGGCGATTCGGCGATTTCACGCATTGCGATACATTGATTTTGGCTGACGACTGCATCTCGCACAGAGCATCTTGCGAACGCTGCAAATTCCTGAGATCATCCGCGGAATCGAACGCACTTATTTTATCAAGACTGCCAGGACTTTTAAATTCTTAATTGATAATCGTACATACGCTGTTATCGAAGTTTAATCGCAGATAACAGCGAAGATATCTCTTCCTGGAAAGTAGAGTGCAACAAACTTCTTGCAGAGACGATTTTTTTCATTTTTTGACACTGCACCGATAAAAAAAAATCTCAATAACAGAATAATCATTTATGGGACCATTGCATAACGCTGCCATTCATACGCTCTCAACCTCGAGCCGCATATAAGACTTAATGCGCCTCGTAACGCATGCTAGAATAATAGTCGGCGATGACGGTCGTAGGAACCTCGGTTCAAGGCCGTCTTTCTATCTCAGTTCACATCTTTTATCCGTTCTCTTGTACCTCCGGAGTACCTCCTTTTACGAGAAATACGAAGAGAGAGAGAGAGAGAACGTCCGCGATACATTAGCGTCGCGTAATAAAATCGAAATGCGCACTCGACACACGGGAATACACGCCAAACTCGGGATCAAAGGAGCATTTTCGCGCGCTTCGACACCGTTAGTCACCTCTCGCGCGTTTGCGGCGAAATTCTGTCGTCGCAGAATCCGGGATGATGGATTAATTTCGAGGGCGCCAAATTTCGCGGAGCGGGCTCGTTAATGCCGAGCGAGAGCGTGTCGCGCCCACGCGTTCGAAGTGCATACATTCTCGCGCGTATTGCAGCGAAAGGTTGATTGTCCGTCGCGTTAATGACAGCGAATCGAGAACTGCGGTTTCTCCACGGCACACACTCCCGCACACACACACACGGCTCGCCCGACAGGCCACGTGCGCGCCCTACAACATGCGATCTTGCCTCATCGCTTATGCGAAACAGTAATTATCGAGCAATTAAGAAACAATTTCGCGTGCAAATATAGAATCAGTCTAATGAAGAGCGATACGACCGTATTAACGAGTTTCAATCTTAAATAGTAAAAGTTTCGATTTAACAAAATTCTTTGCTTCATTCTTGAAACCGTAATTCTGTTTTGATGGTAACTGTACGGATTTAATTGCGCTAAAGTATTTAGTATCGAAAACTCGAAAGCTTCAATAAATAAAAAGTTTCGCTCACAATAAGTACTTATTAAAGAGAAATCTACTTGAAATTTATTTCTCAGATTTAAATTCGTCTCCACGCATACAAATCTATTTCCATTTCGAAGAACTTAATTAAAAACTTAATTAATGGAATATTCAGTGCTCCACAAAGCAGATAAAGAATACTCTTATCATCTCAAACTTTACGTGCATTCGTAAATATGTTGTAACTTTTGTTTTTATCACGACTGTATTTATCAGGTTATTTATTAATATTATCTATACGATATCATCGTATCGATCAAGGAATATTTGACACGCTAAGCTTGAAATTAAATGCTAAACGGCACCTTTCCATAAAGACTCATAGATATATTTGTACGTCTGATAAATCGCCCGAGTTATCGTATGAATGTCAAGGCCATGCTCGGTTATCTCTCATCTCAGGGCTGGCTCTTCGATTGGTGCACGGAGTCGTTAAAACAGTTTTACTGGTCAGACGCGAAGTAGGTCAACGGTTGACGATCAGGCTTACCGGAGATCGGATTGTTGTCGGAAAGAAAGGGCTTCTCGATCGCAACAATGGAATATGTTTTACATATCTCGCTTTCAACACAATAGTAGAGATAATCTTATATGATTTTTTAAAAATACTTTTGAAGGCTTGGCCGCAAGAACTTTTTCGGAACTTTAAACAAATAAAAAAAATATATATGTCTACATATTTTTACATCGCTGTCTCAGAGATAATCAAGAAATAAATGTCTCGTGGATTTTATGTGCAGCAATGGATTTATAATAGAATTTTAATAACTTCACTTTTATTCCCTAGCAACGGACTCATCAGCTGTTAGCTTTTATGGCTATGTTTACAATGATCATTAATTTAGGGACAGGATTTTAATAAAATGTTCGACTATAATAGTCACGAACCTCAAGTCAGAGAGATAAATGAAGCAATAACTTGTACATTAATCAATTAATATCTAAGGAAAGCAGAATAACGAATAACTTTGTAATGTAAAATTTGGCAAATACTTGAGAGAAATAGATAAAAATTATATTACGGAGATTGACTTTTGTCTAATGTATTATTTCTTGGCATTTTCTCACAAGGGAAAATAAAGTTAATTAAAATAAATTATTCATCGTAATGCATTTTCTAGGGACAATTATCGAGCGACGTTTTCTCGGAATAAAGTATAGCTGGTTGTATCGATCTTTGCGAACATGATTTATATACAAGCAAAGATGATTCGTAACTATAAATTGTCATTTTCCATTACATAAATTGTTTCGCTCGTCTTCTGTCAGCTGTTTAATTGGCTCGCTGAACGTAAAAGCGCTTTCTTAATTTCCGTTTTGCATTTGCTTGCCCGATAAATATATATCTCTTTAAGTTGATTTCACCGCGAAACGCGTTTATTTTTCGTTGCTGAGTCACGAATACACACAGAGGTGCATTATTCTAATCTGCGAGAATATCTTCGCGTTTGTGTTAGTAGCGCGTCGCGCGACGCGAGCACGGCAAATATTAAAACGTAAACATTTTGTTTGATTAACGTATAATTGTTCTTAAATGTCTTCATTTAGCTTGAACGTTAAGTCACAGTTTTCCTCTTCTTCTTTTACTTTGAACGTTTATGCGCATCAATTGTTGCTTATTTAAATTTAACGACCCACCGGAATTGCATAATGTATCGTCCAAGTATTCTAATGACGGAATTCGATTATACAAAAACCCGTCGTAAACGGTATATATGTATATATGAGTCGATTTGTTTGATTACCTCTCTTTCATAATTTATCCCGTCTCGTCTGAAGAGACGTAGTCTGACCTCATCCTCGAGAACTTGTCCCACTTTAATGGTTCCCTTTCCTCTTCTCCCCTAGAAAACCGGACATCTCGGATGCTGCCGTCTTGCACGGCTGTCGTAATATTGGTCGGCGACCACAGACATGAAATTATTCCATGGTATATGCCCGCTTGCGCAACGAAGAAGATTAGGGTATTGCTGGCGCGGGACCAGTTTTCCTCCGCCCCATGCATGAATATAAATAACGAGTGTCCGAATCCTCGTTATTCCAATTTCCAATTTCTCTTTTTAAAAAGCCAACAAATATTCCGTCAGCAAAATGCGTTATGCCTACGCTGACCATCCGTTCTATATTTTAGAAGACAGTCCTTTATTTTAGGTCTGTGTCCTTTAGATTTATTTTTTTCTTGAAAACTCACTTTTGGTCTTTATTCTTGAAAAGTCCTATAACGTGTCCTATATTTCAGTCTTTATCACCTTTGTATATTTTGTGTAATGTGTAAATAAAGATGCGTTTCTTTTCTTATTTATAATTGTTTTAATTTCTTCCAGATAACCAGAATATTTGATCAATCCTACAAGATTTTCTGATTTTCGTCCGTTTTTAACCAGAATCTTTTTTCAGAGTGTAAATATATATTCAGGGAAAAAATATTAATGCACTGAAAAAAATTCTGGTTAAAAACGGACGAATCAGAAAATCTTGTAGGATTGATAAAATATTCTGGTTATACTGTAATAGAAATTCTGGTTATTATAACAGAACTCAATACTTTGTAAGTTATAAAGTACTGAGTTTATTTATAATAACCAGAATTTTTTTCTTCAGTGTGATAATAATAAATTTACGTTGCACTTGTTTGTGGAAGAAGGGTAGGTGGCGGTGTCTTTTATTTTTCTCAAAGAAATATGGTCACCGTAGTTATGCCGGAAGACGATTGTGTTACTGCGAGATTCAAAATTGCTGTAATCAAGAAGTGTCAAGTGCTGTAATACGTAGGAGGCCTTTATTCCCTTCGGTCGGTAGATGTAATTTATTCGCACGACAGCAACAATCAGGCAAGTTCACGAACTCCGTGACGCCCGAAGTTTGAGATGAATCTACGCGCTACGGTTAACGTACGTGTTGGTGGCTGTCCGTGATACACGCGTTTACGAAACGGCACGCGACTGTCTCTGGTTGCTTTAAACGGCCAATGTCTATTTACGTTTTCTTCCACGCGCGCGACCGGTTGAACCATCACGACAAGCAAACGGTTAGCGTGGCGAACGCTGAAAGCGATCTGACCTCCGTGGGTTGATCGTTCCGGTTCAAAGTTTCCCTATCGATCCGCGTTATATATTCGTTAATCTTTCTTCTATCGGGCTACCTGCTCGCGTAAAAATAAATCGATCGTAGCCAAGAATCGGCTATATATAGCACAAACTTGCGAACAGTGATCGGAGGAAGTGAAAGTCAATTTCGTCCTTAATAATGTATAATGGATCATTATAAATCATGCAGTTTTTGCAATCAACTGTTTTTAAATCATTAGAGCCGTTGTAAACAAAATATCTTAAACATCAATTTTATTTTTCATATATTTTGCAACATGAATTCAAACAATTGATAAATTTGCAACAATAAACAAATTTAAAACATTTAAAAAATTAAAATTATAAACCCAGATTTATTAATACATTATCATTGTATCAATCAAATTTTCAAATTATTTCAATATTTTGCGAATTTATTATTTTGAATTTAAATTATTTTGCTGTACAAGTAATGCTGTACAAGTAATGGAAAAAAATAAGTAAATCGTACTGAATATTAAAATAAAGTTGATATAAAAATAATTAAAAAAATTTTTAATTATAATTAAATTAAAAATATAATTTCATTATGATTTATTGTTTAAAAAAATATGATTTGTAATGTATTTAATTTTCCGACTCGTAGGTCGGAATAGAATAAACTTTGATGTTTATTCAAGTACATTGGGAAATCTGTCGTTAAAAGTGAGACACGAATTTTAAGACATTCCGCAATCGTTCTGGTTCTTAACCCTTTTGGCCATGGTAAACATGTAATGGCTGAAATTTCCTGTTGCTACGTTGATTTTTACAGCCGCACAGTTACCTTCCGTGACGCCGTATAATGAGACCCATTAATATACGGTTTACCTTTAGCTTTTGCCTTTCGTTTTTTTTTCCGGAGCAGTTTCTTCCAGGCGGACACGTGAACGAACGCACGAGTGCCCCGCCGTCCGGAATCGTCACGAAAACCGAAGAAATCACGACATTTAGTATAGAGTCGGCTGAAATTAAACTTATGTAATCGATGTCTCGTATTTCTGCTTACAATAAAGATGCACTTATTCCCCGCGTACAGAATGATTTAAAATAATGTGTAAGAGTTAATGGAGGATAACAAACTAATTTAGAAGAACAATTTTTGTAGACATAAATCACATAAAGTAACATTTAATTTAATTTCTACTTTTATTTTCCTCTTTTAATGCGATCGAAATTATTATACAGGTTCAGTTGGCGCTGATAAGATTGTTATATTCTCAAAAACCAAACACGAATCTTTTGGAACAAATTTTTTGACTTATATATAAAATAGCCAAGTTTAAAGAAAAACAAAATAATTTTTGAATATTTATCTACGAAGCGGCATTGAACGATAATAAAAAGACACGTAGATAGAAAAAGTGGATAAAGATAGAAGCTAGGAAGTAATACGGGTGATATTGATTCCGAGACAACTGTTTAATGTTACATCTTGGTATTAATATTCTGCAATCGATATCTCTCGCATCTCTAGTAATTGAATCTGTTGTTACTTGAAAAATATTTAGCCCCGATGTGAGCAAAAAATGCACGCGTGTCACTTGGTTCGGATGATTACGCGCGGAGTTTCACTCTCGCACCGGTGACATAATCGCGGATCATCTCGCCCCAGAATCCTGAATATTATTCACGAAGGCGTGAGCGGCGTGCGCGTTACAGAATAACATTTCTGCTCGTTTAAAACGGTATTTATTTTGGATGTCGTTGCCGGGCGTGAGCGCTCGACAAACATCATGCAAAATTCACTTTATGCGATGCAATTTCGGATATTTTCGAATACGAGAATACATTTGGTGGATTTTTTCATGCGCGTCACGCTTCCCGATCAGCTGAATTTAAAATTAGAAATGATACAAACATGTGCTTCTTACAAATGGTTGAATTACACACTAGATTAAATGACGTCGTGCATTGTAAAAAACTCGAATGCGTCATATGAATGAGAGTTGAATCTTGTTGCCGTAATTACATTTGAATATTATAATATAAATTAATAACTAATAACTATAATATAAAAAATTTTAGTTACACTAAAATTTTAAAATTTCAGTTACACTGATTATTTTTATTTTGAAGATCTCATTAGAAACATTAAATAAATAATAGTTACATTTAAAATAATAATTTTTAGACTATTATTGAAATATTGGCTATTGTGTATAAAAGATTAATTAAAATAAAAATGAAAGAAAATAAGAATAATATTTAATTGTTAATATAAAATTTTCAATTTATTTTCGTATTTTTTAGAAAATGTACTCGTTCCAAAATTAATTATTGAAAAGTGTTTGAAAGAAGATTATTTGTCATTAAAATCATTTTATTCGCAATAAAACTTGCGATCAGAAAATGGTACTTTAATCGCTAATGAGTTGAGCTGTTGCTTCGCATGATCTCACTTTTGACATTCACAGCAAACGTAGGCATGAAGGACCCTCGAAAATTGTGTAATCAAACGCATCACAGGCGCTGCGTCTCGCGTGTGTTTCGCCGAACAATTTACCGTAACCATGACACTCGCGATGAATGGTAATGAGAATGCGTGGGAATATCCTGCCTTTTCAATGTTACCGGGCTGCAGCGTAACGCCATGTGATTTTCAACTTTCGCCTACGTCTCGTGGCGAAGATCAAACATCTATTGCGAATAAAGCGGCGATAAAGACGATAGTAATTTCTTATAGTTTCCCATATATCGCAAAAGTTCAATAGGTCAGTATTCCTCATCCAAGCTGCTATCGCACATCAGCAAATTCTACGAATTTTCCACATTCTCATTAAAGCCATTCATTATTACCATTATTTATCGATTTGAATAATATTTTACAATAAAAAATTACTCTTCCCAGCATTTATTTTGTACAAGGTAATCCGTAATTACCGGATGTTCTTTTAACTTAACATTTTTTCTTATCAATGTAGGAATAATCTTTTTCACTTGACGCAAATGCTAAAACGTATTTATTGTATGTATCTTTTCAATTTTTAATATATGTTTCGTTTAAAAAACTTTGAATAAAAATTTTGTCAAAATAAATTATTCATCAGTTTCTGAACGATATCATTTTATCATTTATTTTCTTTCTCAAACTTTTATTTTTCCCATTTTATCATTAATTATTTCAAAAACTGTTTTGATTGTTTCGTTGAGAAAAAATTGATTACAAATGAATCAAAGAATTTTGTAGTAGTCCAAAGATCTTTCCATTTTTGGAATGTATAAAACACATAAAATATATTTAAATAAAAAATTATATATACATGACGTAATATATCAAATAATTCTTGTATTTTTCCTTTTAGCGAATACATATCATTTTTAGTGCCTTCTTATCTTTATACATACGAGTTTGAGAATAAGTTCTCGTTAATCTTATCGAAAGGGGAATTAGCGTAACGTCGAAAGAGCAAGAGTTCTTAATATCTTCTTCAGAACTCAACTGCAAATTTATTAAACTCACACATCTGTATTTTCCAAGGTAACTGTGGTGTTCACAGAAAAATGAACGATTTTGTGTCAAGAAGTCCAATTTATGCAACGGTGTCCGAATGTGAGATCAAACGAAAGGGAACCTCTGACGATTCTCTCATAAATAGGGAGAACTGTATCGAATGAAGCGCCGTGTCTTCGTTAATTACAGTTTTGCTTATTACAGTTACATCGCATATTGAAATCTGCCTTCGCGATAGAACGCGATTACGACATCAGGATTTAACATATCGTCGTGACAAAATCACGTGGAAGGTTCGATGAAAAGGAACGTTGTTTCAAGGCAACGGTGTTAGTGCCTGCTGGTGACATCAAACGCCGTTTTATTTCGGGAACCGCAAGATTTTTGCTTCGAGGAACCGCTGTCGTTTCGTGAACGCACGTGTGTGTCGGCGAAATAAAAGAATCCCAATTTAAATTGCATACATTAAACGTTATGGCTCGGAATATTTTCGAAGAATATTTAATATTGAAAGATAAACATCACCCTCGTATTCTTGCGCGAAGATAAATGAGTTTCCGTCTAAAATAGATTCTATCAAAAGAGACATTTTTATATAAAACGTTATTAAGAAAAACACAGTTTGCTAACGAACTACGTTGACGAACTACGTTTTGTGCGAATATTAATTTACAAATAAATCAAAATACAGACGTTTTGATCTGTAATGAGGTCATTTTCAGTGAGGGATAACAATTAATGTCGACTCTTACAAAATTCTGTTGTAGATTTCTTTGCAGAATTCCTTCTTAGATCAATGGACGTAATATATGGTGTGATTGTAGCGATTATTTAATTGGTGCACAAAATGATTAAAGTCTCTGGATGACCCGAAGTATTGTGTATTGAATTCGTTTCAGATTGATTGACCCAGTAATATTGTCATGTAGTAGCGTCAGATTAAATAAATAATAAAATTTGGTCAAACATAAAAACTGTCTAATAATGTCAGTTAATAAAAAGAATAAAAAGAAAAAGATCATGTAGTACCGTCAGATTACAATCGTCGATCGAAACGTCTGTATTTTGATTTATTTATAAATTAATAAGCTCGCATTTAGAAGAGTTTATGCGCAAAAAAATGATTAGCTAAGGAAGCTAAAATATAGCTGTGGCAGTTAAGATGTTTCATTAAAATAGGGACAGCTAATGTTGTCACTACCAAAGCACAATTTTCTAGTTGTTAAAATTTTGATGCTACAATAAAAAATATTCGCTGCTAGAATCCCCAAATAACGTTTAGATAAATCCATTATGCTAATTTCTCTTCGCAATAATAACTAAATCGAATTGAATGTTCAGTTTGACGTGAGATAATGAGGAATAGCTGCTACTTTTTTAGCTATTCATATTAAAGGACACTTTTAATTTCAGCTAATAAAATTGTATTTTATAGCAAATGTACTTTATTTTTAACAGCTAATCTTTAGCAATAACAACAAACTCTGAACTAATTAATGACATTTAGCTAATTTTACTTAGTTATTTTTTTGCGTGATACAAACGTCTCTGTGCAATGACGGACGCAATCTATTTCGCTGATCGCGCTCGCCTCATCGGACGACTCATACGATTAGTTTTTCTTCCTGTAACCGGATCGTGTTAAGGACGGACGTGCATATCGCGCGAATAATTTACGTGACAGATTAATGCTCGCCTCACGAACGTGCGCCTGCGGGCGTACGTTAGTTGCACATTCATTATCACGTGTGTGCCTCGTACTGTGTGTGACGTATGCGGCACCATAACTGGGAAGGCACGGTAAAAGTGACGGCAGCTTTAAAAATAAAACGGCGCTAATGTACTTCGCATAATCCTTATAATTGATTTCGACGATTCGCAACCGCACACGAGATAACGCGAACGTTGCTCAATGCGTTTCTTCTTCGGCTCAACATTTATCATCCAGCATATTCGTCTGAACGAATAATTTACATCCGCCCTCTCAAAAACACGTGTTGCAATTTTAAGAATTAACTTTTTAATTTCGCGGAAATATATTCTCTGATTCGATTAATTTATTTTTACGGCACGAAAATTGATGTACGATTCTCGTTTCTTCTTTCAGACGAGCAAGAACGCGTGCAGAAGAAAACCTTCATAAATTGGATCAATTCTCATCTGTCGAAGGTAAGCGTGTAAGAAGTAGTTTTGTCATCTTCAGGAAACGCGATGAAAGAAACGTTTATGTACGGCAAATGTTTATATCCTGCTATCGTGCCGTTTCGCCGGCAGGTACACGATAACGCTAATGATAACGCGACTAGAGCTCTTTTCTCATTCGAAGTTACGTAATGCTCTCGATCCTTACGTGACGCGTAATAAAACGTGACGCGGCCTGCCTCTCGTATCGTGCTATCGAAACTCGGAACGGCTGATCTAGCCCGTGCCTGGCTCTTGAGTTTCGATACTCCCCTACTTCCGCATCCTTCAGAACTTGCCTTACTGCGGAAACTCCACTCGTCGTGACATGCATGCATCAAAGGCAGGGAAGTTATTGAAGCCGAGCACCGCGCTCAACTCGCACTCGTTCTTGCATCGAATAGCCGTTTCGGTAGAAAAACTGTCATCAAAGAAGAACAAGTAACGTTGACGTAGCATGCATCTATTCAAAGAGCAAAACGATCGAAAACAATTTTACAGAACAAAATTTAGTTTATTCTTATGAGAATCTTTTTAGAATAAAATTCAAAATACCAATAATCACACTTGAATTTATTTAAAAGCATTATATATGTCATAAACATTAAATATTAAATTATTGATATATTAAATATTAATATAATAATTATTAATTATAAGTATTTTTATATGCACAATATTAAAGTTCGTATAAACGGCAAAAATACTTGATTAATTAAATAGTCGGTTCGATAGAAAAACTGTATATCATCGAAGAAGAACAAATAATGTTGATGTAGACATCTATTAAAAAATTAAAACGATTGAAAACAATTTTACACAACAATTTTACACAAATTTAGTTTATTCTTATAAGAATCTTTTTTAGAACAAAATTCAAAGTAATCAGCGTTGAATTTATTTAAAGGTATTACATATGCTACAAACATTAAATATTAAATTATTGATACATTAAATATTAATTAATATAATAATTATTAAATTACAAGTGTTTTCATATGCATAATATTAAATTTTGTATAAACGACAAAAATACTTGATTAATTAGATTGACTTCATATTTATTTTTGAGCAGTTAATTTTTTATTTACTGGTGCATACATTTTTAAACGTTTTTATGTACTTGGGGCATATTTTTAAGGCTTTTTAAATGAGATTTTCTTGTTCGTATGTCTGAAGAAATATATGAGCAATCGTGATTACACAATTTGTAAATATTCTTTTCTATAGAGAGTTCCACCGCTTCGTATTGACGACTTAATTGAGGACCTGAAAGACGGCACGCGGCTTCTCGCGTTACTCGAAGTTCTTTCAGGGGAGAAACTGGTAATGAAATATTTCCGCTGTCATTTGTGAAACAAATGTTAAAACCAGTTGTCTAAAGTGCGCGTGATCTTTTAGCCCGTGGAGAGAGGCCGTAATCTAAAGAGACCGCATTTCTTGAGTAACGCCAATACTGCACTGCAATTTTTACAGAGCAAGAAAGTGAGTATTATCGCTGTCCTATCGGCGTATTAAGATAAACGCTCAATTGAAACGCTCACTTACCGACTTAATATTTTCGCAGATCAAATTAGTGAATATAAATTCGTCCGACTTGGTCGACGGACGACCGCCGGTAGTACTGGGCCTAATATGGACTATCATCCTGTATTTCCAGGTACTTAGCGGATATTTACACTCGGATATTTTAGTCATATGTAATGAGACGGTTATGCAAAAGAGCACCAGTATACTTAGTATGCGGTAGCTGCTTAAATATAGCGCTCGTATCACGTATCAAAGTACTTCGTCAAATATGCAGCAGTACCACATTTTCATACGCCGCAACGAGGATCAATTTGTAATTTTCTTGCTCAAGCTTCAATAACTAATCTTATCAAACTATTACATTAGTCGTAATTGAACAAAATTTTAATTCTGTAACATATATTACATAATTAAACGAAATTAAATAGACTTTTAATTCTGCACGGAGAGAATTTTTCATTATTTTTTACCATAAAATTCACTACAAATTTTAACATGTTTGCTCGTAAGAGTGGAATAACTAGATAACTAAATAAAAATAAAAAACCTACTAAATATTATCGAAAATAATAGAAATTTGTGAAATATACAACAAAAATTTTATAAACTACGTAATAAAAATTACCAAGCAGTTTGTAATATTAAATCAAACAGATTTTATATTTTATTGTGATAGATATGAATAAATCAGAGAGAATTTATAAAAATCATCGAAATATTGGTTATCCCACGATTACCATTATTTTTAGGCTAAATTTTTAGAGAAAATTCTCTTCGTGTGTGACATATATTACATAATTTCATTTGTAAAGTAAGTTTCGAGTTATCTTAATTACGCGATTGGTAAAGATTGGGAATCTTGTTCTATATATATCAAACGATCGCGAATAATATTCGAATAAATTCATCCTCGTCGTAAGTAAAGTAAATTACTTTGCTGTCACTCTGCTAACTGTATGTATTCCAATAAACAAGCTACGATCGAAGGATCGCAAGCGGGTGAGTAGTAAAAAAGAAAAACGCGCAAGATCGTGAATGCAATGATCTTGATCGTTCTAAGAGAGCAAGACGTATTGCACTTGCATGATATTGCGCATTCTATTAGTAAGCACGCTAGATTATCTACAGGCTTGTCGAGGGAAGGTAACATCGTATCAATCCTCGGCATTCTTTTTAGATCGAAGAAAACACGAGAGCCCTCGAATATCTCGGACAAATCTGGGGCAGCCAGAGCAGCCTCGAGAGCCTCGGCACTCAGGGTTCGGCGGCGAGCGAAAGGAAACGCATCAGCAACGAGAAATGGAAACAGAGCGCGCGGAAAACGTTGCTTCAATGGGTCACCAACGCCTTGCCCAAGTGAGTATTCTGTCTGAACCGATGACACAATTGCGACACAGTTATTGCGTGGCGCTCTCTGTCATTACGCTGTCGGGATGGTCTCCTCAGGGACGTTGGCATTCGAGTTCGAGACTTCGGGGAAAGTTGGAGAGACGGGAACGCGTTCTTAGCCATCATCGACGCTATAAAGGCCAACCTGGTGAACATAGCGGCTATGAGAGAGGCGTCGAACAGAGCTCGGCTGGAGACAGCCTTCCAGGTTGCCGAGATCGAGCTGGGCATCGCCCGACTGTTGGACCCCGAGGACGTGGACGTGCCGCAACCCGACGAGAAGTCGATCATGACATACGTCGCCCAATTTCTGCACAAATATCCGGAGCCGGGAAACACGGCGCCCGATTCCTTCGCGGCCGTACAAGAGGAATACGACGGTCTACTCAAGTGGCTAAACGAGAGAGTCAGGCATCTCGAGCAACTTGACAGAACAAATGGCTATCCACAAAGTTATTCGGTACTTTCATAAGATTTCAAAAGTCATAAGACTTCAACAGGTCTTAATTAAATCTTAATTTTAATCTTTTGATGAAGCCATTTATGTGACTTCACAGAACGATTAAAATTAAAAGACTTCGTATTATTTTGAGACGTAAAAAGAGATAGGAAAATATAAATAAACGTAAATATTTATTATTCTTATATTCTATTTTAGGAATATATGCTGTTTAGAGCAGAGACTGATGAGAAATCAATCATATATAAAAAGATGCAAAGTTTGGTCGATACACCTAGTATGATAAGCATCACACGAGATTCCTGGAGACATATACAAATGTTGTGGCAACAAATGGAACTCTTTGTAGGTTTTTTCCGCAGTTTCTCTAGTTGAACGAACAGTACCTTGCATTGTAAAAATTCCTTTCTAAGAAACGTTATTCTTCTCTAGATGCTGCACTGGCTCTGGTTGTTAGATTCTTTGTTACCGGGAGAATTGGGTGAAGCAGGCAGATGGTTGGCGAAAGCCGAAGCTCTCTTACACTCAGACAATAATATACCCCAAGAAATGTCAGAAAGCACGGCGAATATAATCTCAAATAAGTTGGAAGACCATAAAAAGTTCTTCCTCGATTTACCGGCAGTGACGGAGAAATTCCAGCACGCCAAGAACTCACCGTTGGCGAGGCAAGTTCGGCCCGAGCAATTAGATAACATGTCCGCGCGCTTCGACAGCTTGCCCGCTCGCGCCGCTAAGAGGAGGGTGAAATTAAAGTTCTTAGAGCACAAATGTTGCCTGATTGCTTTCCTGTACCTCGTCGAGACCAAACTGAAAGGCTGGAACATCAAATACGGCACGGAGGAGAAAGTGCACCAAATGTTGGAGCAGTATCGCAACTTCGTTTCGCGAAATAGGATATTCCAGGAATTTCAGAAGGCTTATTTAGATATGCAGCAAGTCGCGGAGGAATACAAGCGTGACGGTGATATTGGTAAATAAAGATACCTCAGTCGACTATTAATTAATATCCATTTACTCTGATTGCCAATAATAAATTTATTATTAATGTATTTACAAGTTACAAAGGATGTTATTTGGATAAATGAGATTATTAATTAGAATAATTAAATAGTTAATTAATTAATTCAGACATAATCAATTAATTTTTTAAATTTAGTTAGAATTCTCTCTCTTTCTCTCTCTAAGTAAATAATCGTTTTATTTTCATAATTCATTATCATAAATTCCTGTTTTTCAGATCGAGAAGAGAGCCTGAATATCGATCGCTTTATGCGCGAGACGGCCGAAAAGTGGAAGAACGTGTCGATGGATCTGCGCTGCGTCCAAAGTATGCTCGAGGAAGTCGTCGCGTATTGGCGTCGTTGGACCATCGTCTCGGATGAATTCGAGGCGTGGTTACTTCGTGCCGAACCCGCCCTAAATCTGCCAGAAGACGAGAAGATGGAGTTCTTCCAAGATATCAGCGTGTGGAAGGACAAATATCAACAGCTGTCGGACACCGTGAGCTTCCTGATCGCCACATCCGACGAAGCGGTTGCGTTTCGTCTGAAGGAGCGCTACGCGAATCTGACAGCGAGATGGGAACAGCTCTTCCAAGAGGCCAAACAGTACATGCACGCGGGTGATCTCATTCGAACGCGGAAGGACTACAAGACGGGAATAGAGACTCTGCAGAACTGGCTAAGAGACGCCGAGGCTGCCCTGTCGACCACCGGATTGAGTTCCACGGAGCGGATCAAGGCCTACGGGGAGAAATTGCAGGCTCTTCACAACGAGGTCGAAGGCATTGAGAACCTCTTCAAGAACATCAGCAAGAAGTTCCAGACCCTCATCCAGGATTTGTCGCGCGACGAAGTCGACAGGATGATGAACACGCTGAAGAAGGAGAAAGAAGCGCTCGTTAAGGTACGTGCCTTGATACCGATGCAACTGCACCTGTATCACCAACTGTTGGTGCAGCAAGAGTCCCTGGAAGCAGGGCAAAAGGAGATATCCGCGTGGCTGGACGAGGCCGAGAGTTTCTTGGCGAGTCTCAGCCTCGCGGGCGGTAGAGACGCCGCCCTGGCTCAACTGGATCGCCATAAGGCCTTCTTCTCGCGAATGCTCTACTACAAATCCATGCTGGAGTCTAAGAACAAAGTGTTCGCCAACATCGTCAAGGCCGTGGACAGTCACGCCGACGTGGACACCGCCGAGGGTGGGGCCACCCTGAGAAAGCTCAACGACCGATTTGTGAGGGTCTCTCAGGCGGCGCAGATCTGGGAGCAACGTCTGCAAGAGTCCGTGCGACGCTGGACGAAGTTCAAAGAGTGCGAGCGGCAAATCTCCGAGTGGCTCTCGGTTGCCGAGGCGATGATCAACGAGAAGCACATCGACAACCGTCAGTCCGTCGAGTATCACAAGAACTTCTTCGGCAAAGTCAAGGAGAAGTGGATTCAGGATCTCGTCAAGGCCGGCCAGGATCTCCGGAACGTACTGCCAGCCGATCAGCAACTCTCCATCGCGAACACGGTGGAGGCTCTTCAGAATCGTTGGAGAGAAGTGCTCACCTTCGCGCCGCTTCATCTAATGCGGCTCGAGTTCCGTCTGGACGAGGCCAGCTTTCTGCAATACCTCAAAGAAATCGAGATGGAGATCAGTTCCGAGCAGCAAGCGCTCATCAACAACGACGACGTGGACGGTATTCAGCAGCGCAACAGAGAATTTTTCGTGAACCGCGGCACCGTCCTCGAGGTGGAGCGCTGTCTGCAGACCCTGAAGAAGATAAGCGATGCCTACAGCAAGCTCAAGCCGAGAGACACCAGCCTGGCTGACGCCGCGCAAAATGCTGAACGTTTATGGGAGGAAACCGCGCAGAAAGTGGAGAACCTGAGGGAACAGCTGCGCGAAGTTCCGCAACAATGGGCGACTTATAGACAGAAGTGAGCGATCGTTCAACTTCGCGCTGTAAATCAATGCCAATTGTCTTCTATAAATACTTCAAATCTGTACAATTGATTCCAGGTTCGATGAGATGGTGCATTGGATGGATCATGTTGACAGTACGTTGAGAACTATTTTACATGAGGTCAATACTCTAGAAGAATTCGAGAAGGAGAAGGCTATATTTCAGGTAAATATCGGCTAGTTTCATATACAATTTCTCTGTCACGTCATTGAAATATTTAAATACTTTGCTTCGCCTTTTCTGCATTCCCTCTGGATAGCTCCAGACCTTGACGGTAAATATACGCGCACCTTTCTTTTTCTTTATCCCTTGTAAGATTATCACGCGTCAAGAGATTAATGACGATTACTTTTAGAATAAAATTTCTAATGTGTATCGATTTAATCTAATTTGATATAATTTATCTAATTGTACACTGAGAGAAAAATATAGTTACTTTTGGACTCAACCACAAACCACAATTTTATAATATTTCTAACAATAATTATGGTAACATGTAGTTAAGTTAATCGTATTTATTATCAAAAATATTATAAAATTATGGTTGAGGCCAAAAATAACTATATTTCTTTCTCAGTATAAGTTAATTAATAATTATTTCAAAATTTTATTCTGAGAAGCAGTATACTTTCTTTTATCATCTCTCTTTCATCTCTTTCATCAAAAGTTGATATACTGCTCTAGTCAAATATAACGAATATTGCAAAATGCAAAATCGACTGTTCGCAGAAAATCTGCCGTGAAGCTGACAGCAAGCGTGAAGAAATGAAATGGCTGGTTCAAACTCTCGACAATCTGACACTGAATCGTTCGGATCGCGATGCACTTAATGCACAGCAGAATTTGGAGCAACTGATAACTCGATACAAGAACTTGATCCCGACGATCGAAATTACAATGACGAAGACAGACATCTATTCGAAGAGTTACACATATCGCAAGGAGGTACGCGAAGTGTGTACCTTGTTGCGCAAGGTTCGCGAACAGTCAAAAGCCGAAGTCGCGCCAGAAGTTCCTGAAAAATTGCAAAGCGCGGTAGTTCATCAGGAATCCCGTCTCAATCAGCTAGAGCAACAGCGAGCGACCATTGTCAGCATGTTGCAGCGCGGCAAAGACCTTCTGAAAGATCAACACGCCCCGTCCTTCGTCTCTTCCGAGGTTCAGCAGTTGGAGGCCAATTGGAACGACACGTACGGTCAAAGTATGGAGACGTTGAAGTCTTTGAAGGACTCGCAGAAACTCTGGAAGACCTACCAAGATCAAAAGGACGAGATTTTGAGATTGATCGAGCAAGCCGAGAGAGAACTGCGTCAAATTGAATTGGCATCTTATTACGACGCCGCTCAGGTATCCTCTGATCTGCAGAAGACACAGGAATTCAACGCGAATCTGAGAAAATCAGCCGAGGAAATGATGAAGAAGTTGCACGAAACGTATACTAATCTTTCTCAAACGCTCACACCGCCAAGCAAGAAAGAGATTTTGGAAAAGGAAGTGACGGAGACCGAACAGAAAATGGAGCATACGCTGAAAATCGTGCGCGAGAAAGTTGTTTATCTTCAGGAACATAGCACTCGATGGAATAAATTTCAATCCAAGTTCAATGAGCTCCGATCCTGGATTCAGCAAGCTGCGCCCCAATCGATCGCGGATATCGAAGATTCCACAGTCTCGCCTGAGGAAAGAGTTCGTAAAACGGAAAATCTGCAGAAGCAGATAAAGGAGAAAGTCTTGATTTTAAATGCGGTGGAAGACGAATCCCGGAAACTCATAAAAGGTGAATATACAATTTTGTGCTTCACTTATATTAAATTAAAAACATATACAAATTTTATTTTTTTGTTACTTAATTTTTATTATTTTTTTATATATAGTTATATAATTTCTAGATATGATATTTCTGCTATTTTTATTGCATAAATAATTAGAGTCAGTTTCTTATATATAATTTTTCTATATAAAAATTTTGATACTACTTTTATATTATTTTATATAAAGATTTTTTCAATAAAATAACTGGTTAGTAAAAATGTAAAATACTTATATAATTTAAATATAATATGTTTTTAAAAGGACTTAGATAAAATTGAAATAAATGTAATTTATTGTTTACGCTAAAAATATTATAATATAAAAAAAATATTAATTTTTATGTACAGAAGACTGTAAGGATATACCGGCGAAACAACTCCGCGCGGACATCGAGAATCTTCATAAAGCAGTTGAAGCGCTGAATAAGAGCATAGTAACTCAACGTGAATTGGCGACGCAAAATCTTGCAACGTGGAAAGAATACGAAGAAAGCATTCAAAAGATAAAACCTTGGATTGAACAAGCGGAGTCTAAGGCAGCTACAATGGGCAGCAAGCCCACGACTTTGGCTCAAGCCAGACAAATGCTAGAGTCGGCCAAGGCCTTTGAAGTTCAGTGTCAGCAACATCTTCCGAAGGTTCAGAGTTTGTCGACAATTAGCCAGCAGATAACCAGTAGAACAGTGGCACCTGATGAAGTCGACGCTGTATACACGCGATGGAACGCAGTTCACGATGTGGCGGTACAAACGACGACCAAGCTGGATAAATTAGTATCATCGTGGAACACCTTCGAGTCAGAGGCGAAGGAATTCAACGAGTGGCTGCAGACTAGCGAGAGGGAGGCTCTCAAAGAACCTAACGTTCAAACGCCGGAAGCCGCAAAGTTGGAGAAGGAACTGGCGCAGTTGAAGGAATTCAACAAGAGCATATCCGATCACCAGGCCCAACTGATATCGCTGACTCAAGTTTCCGATCACATCAGTCACGGTTTGTCGCTGGAAGGCGCCTCCGCGTTGAAGGGTCGTGTCGCTGAAATGAAGGCCAGAGTAAGCAAACTCGCAGACACGGTTCGTCATCATATTAATCGTGTCTCCGACTCGTTACTGGCCCGGCAAGAATTCCAGATGAAGATCACCGATTTCGAGAACTGGATGACGAGACTGAGATCTAACATCAATGAGATCGGGGACGTGAATGTGGACAACGTCGACACCAATTTGCAAACAATGCACGCTTATCTTCAAGAGCATTCGGAGAAGCAACCGGCGTTCGCGGTGATCTACGACGAAGTGAAACAACTGTCATCGCGGGGCTCCGTGTTGGAAGCCGCTGCACTGAACGAGACTTACACGTCCTTGGCGAAAAAGTACAAGGCACTCGAGGACGATCTGAGGGAGAAGAAGAAGGGTTTGGAGAAGTGGATCGAGCTTTTGAGCTGGCATAACGATGCCAATGCCCAACTGAATCATTGTAAATACGAATCTGAAGCGAGAAAACCAACCATCGCCGACCTCGATAGACTTTCCTCGGACCTTCAAGTTGTATATACGAAGATCAACACCTGGAAGGAACACGTCCCGCTAATGGACAGCACTCTGGGGATACACGTTCGTGACAAGCAAGAGAGACCACTCACCGCGACTTCCTTACTAAATGATCTTGAATCCAAGGCTGCAGTGTTGAAGACGGAATTATCTGCCAAACGTGACAAGCTGGAGAACCTCGGTGCCAAGTGGGATAACTTTAGAAAATTGCAGCAGAAAATTACAGAGGAAATCGTCAACACTCAGACGAGTCTGCAAAATATCACGTACACCGTTGACACTTGCGAGAAACTCGCGCCGGCAATTGAAAAGATAGACGATCTGATCGAGGATCATCAGAGACGAGAGCCAGAAAAGGAGACCCTTCATCGAGAAGGTGACAACTTGATGAAGGAGGACCAACGAGCGATAACCAACATTCAGGTGGTGATCTCCTCGGTGGACGGTAACTGGGAAAAAGTGAACGAACTCCTGCGCGAGCAGAGAAGGAAATACGCTGAAATGGACGCCGATTGGAAGCAGTATCAGGAAGCCAAGGAGAAACTGAACAAGTTCATCGATGAAGGGAAAAATCTTTGCCAGTCGGTGAAAGACGTGTCAACCGACATCACTCAGGCAAACGTGGCTCTGGACAAACACAAGAGAGCTTCGGAGATCCTGAAGAAGGGTAAACAATTCTTGGACAAGATGGACGGGAAGGCTCAACAACTGGCGAAGGAGACGTCGTTGATGCCGAATTTCAAGACCAGCCTAATCGAATCAGACTTGTCCGACATGCGGAAAAGGTACCATGAGATTAACGCCAAGGTGATCGATCGGACACAAGCGTACGAGACACAGGTCATCATTTGGAAGCAGATCGAAGAGGCAAAGTACGAACTTACAAAGTGGCTGAGCGACACGAACGAGGCGCTCACCGCGGCCTGCGAGCGTTTACTCGACGCTGAGAGCGGACAGGCGCTGTTGCTAAGGTATCGCGAGGAGTTGCCGGTGTACCAACAACTTCGTCAGGGTATCGCCACGAAGACCGAGCAACTTGTCAAGCTGAACGACGACACGGGCATCCCGACTTTGAAATCCCTCAATGATTTATTGGACGATCAATTCAAGGTCGTTAAAGAGGCCGCGGACAAACTCGCGTCGTTCACGTCGATTTTCAACGAGAAAGAGAAAGGCATTCGGCAAGAGCTGAAGAAATGTAGCGACACGATTTCGAAGATCCGCGAAGAGATAATCAAATGCGACGATCTAACCGGCGAGAATGCCAAGATTCTGCACAGGATCAACAAGTGTCAGGAACTGAAAGCCGAGCTGGAGAAGTGCGACTACGCGCTTTCGGAAATCGACGAGAAATTGACGGACATGGCGTCGGAGTACCCAAGTATATCGAAGTCCAGCTTGCCGAAGGAGTTGCAGGCGCTACAACTGCGTAAAGACGGCGTGGTCAGTCACGCCGACAAGGTTAATGCCACGCTGGTAGCCTTCCTGACGAAGCTCTATCACGAGAAATTCGGCGCTCTGCAGCGCATAGTGGCGACCCACAAGGAAAAGGTAGCCTGGTGCGAGCCCGAACAGAGCAGCGACCGTTACAATCTCGAGGTGAAGATGGCCTCGTTGGTCGACGTGGAGGACGGCATCGCCGATTGCGAGGCGCGAAAAGTGGACACGGACAATTCGTTGACGCTTCTGGGCACCGTCGAGAGCAGCGAGACGATCTCCGCTCTCAGAGGCGAGCGCGACAAAGTCGCCGCCGATTTGGAGTCCCTGAAGGTCAGTTATCACAAGATCAAGTCCGTGCTGAAGCAGAACATCGCTTTGTGGCAGCGGTACGAGCTGATGTCGGAGAACGTAGTTTCCTGGCTCAAGGAGAACGAGAACAAAATCCGAGTGGAGGCTACGATGCTCCTGAATCCGGACGAGATCGATGCGAAGATCGCCGAGATAACGCAGCTCGAGAGAAAGGTCCAGAATTACGAAAGCGAGATGAAGGATCTGATCGCGCTCGGAGAAGAGATTGCCAAGGTTAGCCCGGAGTCCCGCGTCACCCAGTACGTCGGACACTTGAACACGCGTTATCATTCGGTGCTCAAGTTTCTGGCTCAACATCTAGATCGACTCAGAGAATTGAGACAAATCAGGGCCCAATACGCCGCTAATGTGAAGGAGCTGGAATCGTGGTTGCTAAACGCGGAGCAGAAATTGAAAACCTTCGACGAGATCAGCGGCCCGAAACCGATGACCTTCTATCAGTCCCGATTGAAAGAGTTGAAAGCGTTCAGAGAGGAACGCGAAACTGGACAAGCGATTTTGAATCGAACCGCGGAAGCGGGCGAAACGCTATTCGCGCGGATAACGCCGGATCACAGAGAGCTCATTAGAGGCGAGCTGAGAAATTTGCGTAGTCGCGTGGAAGCCTTGGCCGATCGCGCGAACGTGATCTACAAGAAAATCGAGAGTGACATGATGCATCGGTCCTCGTTCGAGGACAAGTACTCCCAGGTGAAGCAGTGGTTAATTGAGGCACGAAAGAAATTAGGCGACAAGCAGGACCTGCTACCGTCGCTTCAAGAGAAGAAACTCGCCTTGCACCTGTACAAGGCTATCGCGCAAGACGTCGGGGTTCACCGAAACATTCTAGAGCAGCTTCAGGACAAGCTCGGAGCGTCGCCGGACGACGAGGCCAGCGAAATGCTCAACAGCGTGATCGAGGCGCACGAGAAGCTGTCGGAAGACGTGGACGATAGGATCGGTATAATGGAAAAGTACGTTGCCAATCACGAAGCTTACCTGCAGACGTTCGAGAAGATGCGGGATTGGATCAACACGGTGATAAACGAGGCGGCGCCTGTCAGCGAGGATCTCTCAATAGATCGAGACGCAGCGAAGTCTAAAATTGCTTTGATCAAGAATGTGCTGCAACAGAAGCCCGAGGGCGACAGGATTATAGCCGATTGTAACCAGCAGTTGAACATCATTTTGGAGCAAACCTCGATAGCAGGCCACCCCGTGCTGCTGAGAAACTTCGAGCAGCAGAAGAAGGTCTGGGAGGACTTCCTTCAACGATGCGTCTCAAGCAGAGATAAATTGAATCGCCTGTTCGACCAATGGTCCGAGTTCGAGAGGGTAGTCGAGCGCCTGGAAGCTTGGCTCAAACAGATCGAAATGCAGGTGAAGGATCAAAGCTTGAAAAGCACCGAGGAAACGAAACGCGCGCACTTACAGAAGCTGAAGTCCCTGGAGGAGACAATCGTGGCGAAGGGCGCGGAGTTCAACGCGGCGGTGGAGAAGAGTCAAGGCGTGGAAGCGGAGTCCGACCTGGTCACCAAAGTGTCCCGTCAAGCTACCAGGTACCAGGCGATTAGGAACCAGGCGAAGGAAGCTGTAGCGAGATACGAGCAATACGTGAAGGAGCATAATCTGTTCAACGAAAAGTACAACCAATTCTTGAATTGGATCAACGAGGTCCAGGACGAGTTGAGGAACCACAGCGAGATCGTCGGCGATCTGGCGGTGTTGCAGAGCCGGCAGAAGCGCATCAGGGACCTCGGCGACGTGCGGACTCGCGAGAACGCCCGCTTCGAGTCCGTCATCGATCTCGGCGAGAAACTCTACGTGCACACCTCGCCGGACGGCAGGGAGATAATCAGGCAACAGTTGAGAAATCTGCGCAGCCTGTGGGACGGATTTTCCGAGGACTTGCAGAGCTCGACGCAAAAGTTGGATCAATGTCTGATGCAGTTTGCCGAGTTCTCGTTGTCTCAGGAGCAACTAACGGCCTGGCTGCGGGACGTTGAGCGCGCGATGCATCAGCACACAGAGCTGAAGTCGTCATTGGAGGAGAAACGCGCGCAATTGCAGAATCATAAGATCATGCATCAAGAGATCATGTCGCATCAGATGTTGGTCGAGTCGGTTTGCGACAAGGCGCAGCAACTGGTCGATCAAACCAAGGACACGTCGCTGAACGTCTATTTGCAGTCCATCAAACAGCTCTTTCAGAATATCGTCGCGAAATCGCGAGACTTATTGGAGAATTTGGAGGATTGCTGCGAGAAGCATCATCGTTTCAATCTGCAATGCAAATGCTTCTCCGATTGGTTGAACGGGGAACGCGAGAAACTGACGGAATGCAACGACATAACGGGCGAACGGTCGGAAATATCTCGCAGATTAATGAACTTGACGATGCTGAAGGAGGGTCAGGCGCAGGGAGCGGAACATCTCGCGAGATTAAAGGAGTTCAGTGAAGCTGTGGCTAACAGTACCGCGCCAAAAGGTCGGGAAGTCATCAACAAGGAAGTGATCACCTTGGAAAATAATCTGCGCCAATTCATGGGCGAAATCGGTAAATGTGCAAATCCGAATTTGTACGCGATTTCAAAATTATTGATTAGAAAAATCATCCTTGCTTATTTAATCCACGATTTATTTTTTATCGCAATCATTTCACAAATTCTTTTCTTTTTCAGAATCTGTGGAGGAGCGACTGAAAACAGCTTTGGAGAGATGGCAGAACTTTGAAGATCAGCTGGAAGTTCACACGAAATGGTTCCGTTCCATGGAGGCGGCGTTCCGAGACCAACAGCTGCAGCCCACGTTGAAAGATAAAGAAGCGCGACTACGCGCGTTTAAAGAGAAACGCGAGATTATCGTGCGGCAGGAGCGGGAGATAGACGAATTCGTAGACAAGTCGCATAGTTTACTGCACGCGAGTGGTATCGAACGCATCAAGCCACTAATTTCCCAAGTCAGCAACAGGTACGTTGAATTATTTCCAAGAAAGCTGCTATTTTTATATTTTTCATAGCCTTGTATGACTCATATGCTTATACAGTAAAATCTTGCTAAATTACGCGATAGACAAGAATTCGAAAAATTCACCAAGAAAAAGATAATTTTGATACACGTGGCATTTTTTAAATCTTACAATTAGAGGATTTTATTCTTATTGACCTCAAAAGAATTCTTCTGAAATAAAGAGAAAAATAGTATAAACAAGATATTTTTCACTTTATTGAAAGAGGAATATACTTGCTGTAAAACAGTAAGCTTAGAATATGAGTTTATAGGAAAAATTACTTTGAATGCAAAATACTCTTTTTGGGTGTTTAATCTCGCAAAATACAAAAATTCTGAAAACAAAATAGTCACTGCACCAATCGCTGAACAGTCACCGGTAAATGACCGTTTAAGAAAACTATTGAAAAACTTTGATATAATAAATAACAACTTAATTGATATTTTTTAAATTTAATTTTTATTTAGATTTGATTAAAATATTATTTTTTGTTTGAAAATGTAATTACATTAAATACAAAAAGAAAATATATACCAGTCATTTACTGGCATTTTTTGAGGTTTTCCATTCTCTTAATCAAAAAGTATTACTTTTTAAGTCTTTTTTAGAGATAACACGTAACACATTTAAAGAACAAATAAACAGCCATTAGTATTGAGTGGTTTGTTATTTTTTCTGTTTTATTCACGTATTATAATTCACAATATACATCGTGAATTTCTTATTTGTTCATTGATTGGTGCAGTCACCTTATATGTTATAAAAATGCAAGATTTTATTGTATTTGTATTTAATAATTTTTAAACAATCGACATTTATTTCCTAAATAAAGATACAGGAAGATAAGAAAAGTACATCACTCGCAAAATGTAATTAAACGTTTAGATATCAACTGCTGCATGTGCTCAGTAAGGAAGTGATAAACCGTTGCCAAAGCATCGTAGATGATCACCGCGCTTACGAAGAGAAATTGAAGGCCATCGACGTCTGGCTCACGCCTCTCGAGAAAAATCTGGCTATTTTGAAGAAGGATGAGATGGGCGGAGATCTCGAAACACGGAACTCGCGTTTACAAGTTTTACTGGCCGAAAAAGAGCAAGCTGAACATCGTTTAGCTAGCTTAACGTCTCTAGGCGAGAGGATTCTTCCGGACACTTCCGCTCAAGGGCGCGAAGTAATTAGACACGAGTTGCGAAACGCTCGCGAAAGATGGGATCGCTTGGCCGAAGGCATCACCGAGCAACAGAAGAAGCAAGACGCTCAATCCTTACAATGGACCAGTTATCAAGAGACCCTACAACAGATTCTGACTTGGCTAGACACGATGGAACGTGCAGTTAAACAAGATTCCTCGATTACGTGGTCCTCCTTGCAGGAAATAAGATCAAAGCTACTCAAATTGAAGGTCCTTTTACATTCTTTTTAATTTTTGTGCTATTATTTGTGAACATATGAAAAGAAAATATGAAAATATTATATCTAACTGTTAATTACGTTTTATTTCAGACTTTGCATCAAGAGATCTTAGCTCACAAACGTCTCATCGAAGGCATTTCCGAGAAAGCCAACGCTTTGGTTCAAGTTACCCAAGTCCCGTCGGATGTTCACGAGAAAGTCGTTTCGGTTTCGAAGAGATACGAGAAGCTAGTGGATACATCTCAGAAAGGGATATCCAACTTGGAGGCGTTGCTCGATATTTTCCAGCAGTTCCACGATCTGCAGAAAGCTTATCAAGATTACCAGAAGCGACAATGGGAACGTTTAGCGAATTACAGCGACTACACAGGAAACAAGACTGCTCTTCAGGCTAGATTAGCTAAAGTTATAGAGATACAGGATGGTCAAAGCGAAGGTGAGATGAAACTGAACGTCCTTGGAGAACATGTTGCGCAAAGTGCGCGTATTTTACCACCTCGCTCGCAAGAATCTATGGAGAGAGATTTAACCAACCTTAGGTAAATATTAAAAAAAAAGAAAATAATTAATAATTATTTTATTTATAGAAAGAAATTTTGGAATTAAACGAATTATTTTTCGTCAGCTATAAAGGTATGAATTATTTCTCTTTAGATTCGAAAACAAGAAATTCGTCACAGCCGTAAACGATGTCGTGCGCTGCATCGAAGAAAGAATTCAACAGTGGAGTGAATACGAAAATTCGTTAGAACGTCTGCTCGCTTGGCTCACTGATGCCGAGACGTCGTTGAAGAACTACTGCCTGAAGAACACGCTTGAGGAGAAGCAGGAGCAACTTGAAAAATACCAAGTAAGTTCGAAGTTATTACGACGACGCTGCGTTACAGAAATGCGGTTTTCTTTTGGCTTTACGAATTTGACAAGTGTCCTACTTAACGAGTATCGATTATACACAGGCCGCTTTGTGTTTATCCCTTGTCACAAGACTTCCCTCACTTATATAATGAAATAGTAACATAATTTGAGGTGTGCACATTTAAAGTGTCCAGTTATAATTTCGATTAGATGTAGCCGTTTTTTCTCTACACGCACTGAACCTTTCACACACATACACACATGAATATAACACGAATATAAATCTCGCAGTATTAATATTTCAGTTTCGTTTTATCTTCGTCCCCCTACAAATAGATCGAATACTTTTAAGTCGGCGAAAAAGAGAGGAGAAAGCCCCCATCTACGCAAAACTTTTATCTCCAATCGTAGAGCGTAATTATCCCGCACGCGCAATGATTACATATAATAAAAATTTCCTAGGAACTACAGAAGGTCGCCGATTCGCGAAACACGGACGTGACAGAACTGGTTGCGCTTGGTGACCATCTCGAACAAGTAAGAGCGTGATATGCGAACTGCAAATATCATTTTTTTGTAACAAGGCAAAATTGTGAGAGAGGCGGATTGCAACGGCTTTACGAGGGGTCTCTTCGACACACGTGCTCTTTTTTTCTCGTATAATCTTTCAGCTTTTATACAGCTTTTGTCAGAGCAGGTGGGAGATGCCAACGCTTCATCTTGTGATTTTATTAGCGTTAAACGACACGATCAGTAATACGAGATACGTATGCCATTTTATTGAATGAAACCAGTATTTTTTGTCAACATTGAATCTGACTAAAGAAAAAAAGATATAAACGGTTAAATTATCTTATCTCGCTGTATAAATATCAATGTTGTGCTAAACATTTTGTAATACTAAACAATTATTTATGCATCGGCAAGGTGAATTTTTGTTAAACCTTTGGCAGCCTATCTATTTGCGTTCAGCAAATACTGCGCTTTCAGCTTCGGAATTTGCAGTAAGATCTGTTTTTTGCTGCACGAATGGAGAGCTTCTTTGAACGCTGAAATTTACATCGAGACGAACAAACGAGCCTGAGATACATCAGGATGGAACATTAAACTCTATTTTTTTTTATACTGCATACTTTTTCGCGTTTAACACTTAAGTAATGATAGTCTAACCATCACTCAAACAGGCTTCTGCACGTAAGAAGAGAGAATTTTCTATTTCCTTTCTTCGCACATGAATTGTGCGAAACAGCTCCTTAACGAATCTCACTTTGAAAACAGTCAAAATATAAAAATAATTTTTTTTCAGTCACTGATTGTGAACCTCCGGCAAAATGAGGCTGAATTCGATAAAATGAGCGACGATTCGTCGGAGTTGATGCAGATTAGTGGCGAGACTCGATTTTCTGTTAGCGTTCAACAAGTTACGTCACGTTTCCAGTCAATTCAGGCGACCGCCAAGGTAGGCGTTATAATAATATTTTCAGAAGATGAATAAAATATAAATAATTAATAATGAAATTTTATTTCTTGTTTATATTATAAAAAAATAATTATTATAATAAAATCATTACGCTTCAGCATATTTGATGTAAAAAACTAAAATTTCGTTATATAATTAATTATTAAAAATTTATTCTTGATTAAATAAAAGTAGCATTTTTGAAATAAATTTTTTTATGTTATTAATAACAAAAATGTTAATGGAAAATTTTCAAAATAAATTTTTTATACGATAAATAACAAAAATGTCAATAAACTGTCCCTTCTCTGATAATGAAAAATGTTTTATAATTTTGCTTCAGGAACTGGTAAAGAAGTGCGAACAAGCGGTCGTAGATCACGCCAGCTATTTAGATCGTTATAAACAATGCTCCGAATGGCTAGCGACCGTAAGAATGCGCTACCAGTCCTCCAAGGAAAGCGCCAGTGATTCGCGTCAGAAGCTGATCTCGAACGTGGAAACCTTAAAGGAACTCTTGTCTCGCCAGTCTTCGTCCACTCTCTTGATTAACAGCACCGTCGAGGCCGGGGAACGATTGTATCCCACGACCGGCACGGAGGGCCGAGAGATCATTCGTCAGCAACTGCTGGATCTCCAGCAAGCCTTCGAAGAGCTCTACGATGGTATCTCGTTGACCGAGCGTGAGCTGCAAGCAAAGATTTCGCGGTGGTCCGGCTTCGACGAGTGCAGCGAGGCCTTCGAGAGCTGGTTGAAGAACGCGGAGGCTCAGTTGAAGCCAGAGATCGAACTGAAAACCACCCTGGATGAGAAACGTGCCCAATTGCGGATCTACCGCACCATTCTACACGACGCTCAAGATCAGCAAGATCACCTGCTGGACCTCCGGGACAAGGCGGACAACTTGCCCGATCGCACAGACAAGATCGATCAAACACTGAACAATCTGACGAACAGATACAACGTATTACTGAAACGCGCGACGAAGTTCGTAGAGAGATACGAAGGTATAGTGAGCGATCATAAGCAGTACAGCAAGGCCGTCTTGGATACGCACGAGTGGTTGGACGCCACGCACAACGCCGTGAGCCTCTGGGGCGACGTGGAGCTGGAGCGAGTGTCCCTGCACACGAATTTGGACCGCCTGACGAATCTGCTGCACAGCCTGCCGGAAGACGAGTCGCGGGTGCAGCAAATAAGATCCCTGGGCGAGAAGGTGATACCCGGCACGCTGGAGTCGGGACAGGTGAACATACGCTCGCAGATCGACACGTCGCAGCAGGAATGGGAGGGCCTGATCTCGGCCGTCAAGTCCACCATCGAGGCGTTGGAGAACAAGCTGCAGCAGTGGAGCGAGTTCGAGACGTCGAAGGAGCGGTGTCTGGCGTGGATGAGGGACACCGACACGAAGTTGCACGCCGTCGATCTCAAGCCGACGCTGGCGGACAAGAAGCTCCAGCTCGAGAAGCTGCGCGCTCTCCAGGGTGAGGTCCGCGCCAAAGAGCTGGAGATCGACGCTGTCGCTGAGCGGGCGCAGCAGCTTCATAAGACCGCCACTTCCCGCACTTCCTACATGTCGGAGTTGGGCATCAAGTATCAGCAGATTTCCAGCAAGGTGAAGGACCTTAATAATCGTTGGCATCAGTACGTCGCCACGCATCAGGAATTCGACAATCAACTGGCAGAGTGTACCACATGGCTGGAAGATATAAAAAACAAGCTGGCTTATTGCTCCGACTTGAGCGCGTCCTCGCAGAAGGATTTGGAGCAGAAAATGGACATTGTGCAAGATCTGTTGTTATACAAGGAGGACGGTTTCGCGAAGGTTCAGAGTATCGTTGAACTGGCTCAGGTTGTTTTAGCGAACACAGCTCCGGCCGGTCATCAAACGATCAATGACGCTCTAGCGAAACTTCAGGAGCAGTGGAGCGCCTTGGCGTCGAAGATGCTGGAAACCAAGACGAACTTGGACGACTCGATAAACAAGTGGGCCGGTTTGCTGGAGCAAATACAGTCTATCAACAAGACGGTGGAGTACATGCAGAAGTCGGTCGACGAGATTTCGCAGTTTCAAACGACGATGTCGGAGAAGAGGAATCAACTGGAGCGAATCAAGGCGCTCGAGGAGAAGGTCCGCTGCGAGAATATCGAGGTCGACAGTCTCAAGTGTAAGGTCGTTGAGATGATCGCGAGCGGTCAGCAAGGATTAGCCGCCTCGCAGGCCCAAGACATACTGAACAGATTCGACGAACTTTTCGAGAAGATCAAATCTCTGTTGGCCGAACGAGAGGAGCAATACAAGGACCACCGCCTTTACAAGGAGGCTCACGACGATCTTATCGGCTGGCTTAGTCGGGCTCGCGAGAAGATACCATCTATGAAGCAGCGATCGCTCAGTGATAAGCTAGCGATCGAGAGCGCAGTAGTGCCGCTCGAGAGTCTGTTGAACAAGAAAGCCCAAGGTGAACTGCTGGTGGAACATTTGCAGCATACTGGAAAGGTGGTTTGCGCCAGCACCAGTCCCGTCGGACAAGAAGTTATCAGGAACGAAATACGAGCGCTCACGGAAAGTTTTGAGGGATTGTTCAAAGGTAAAAGTTATTCAAATAGTTAAAAATATTGATGCTAATACACAACTAAAAATCAATAGTTTTTAGAGCTAGAGCTAGGTTTTGTCTGCTCAAAATGATTATAAGTAAATATATATAAATTTACAAACGTTTCGACGCATAGGTTTCGGCCATCATCAGTGTAAAATTAAATAAAATTAAATAAAATAATTTTGAGCAGACAAAATCCAGCTCCGCCTCTAAAAGCTGTTGATTTTTAATTATGTATTAGTTAATAAAAGACCAAGTATTTTAATTTAATTCTATTTTTAGTTAATATATTGATGTTGTTAATTTAAAATTTACTTTTAAGTTTAAAATTATTTTTAATTATTATTATATATTTATATTAATTTAATTATTGCGATTGTCGCAATAATTAAACTTTTAACGTAATTTTAAGTTTAATTAAGTTGCTAGTAAAAAATATTAAAATAATCGCAAAGAAACAATAATCACTTTTAACTTACAGAAAACAATAGTAGTCTTAAATGTATTATGAACAAACGCATTTTTTTGCAGAGATTCAGCAACAGAAGGATCAATTGGAGGCTACCGTGAGTCAATGGCGCGATTATAAGGACGAATACGAGAGACTCAGCGATTGGTTGCAACAGTTTGACATTCTTATCAAAGCTCAGAAAAATGCTCTTCTGCCAAATTTGAAAGAGAAGGAGAAGCAGGTGCAGGAAGTGAAGCAGTTACTCGATGATTTGATAAAGGGCCAAGAGCAGATTGATAAATTCAACAAGACGGCCACCGGTTTGCTCTCGTCTCACTTGGACACTTACGTTAACAATCAGCTGCGGCACTTGAACTCGCGTTATCAGGTGCAGGTGAATCTCGCGAAGGATGTATTGAACAAGGTCGAGACCAATTTGAGTCAACATCGGGAATACGAAAGCAATCTTGCGAAAGCTCGCGACTGGATTGAAAACGCGAAACAGATTATACGTCAAGGAACAGAAGCTGCCTCGAGCAGCAGTCGCGAGGAACTGCAGAATAGGCTCGACAAGATCCAGGAGCTGTTGAGGAAACGCGAGGAAGGCCAGAATCTGATACATCTGACCGTGAATTGCGGCGAGAAGGTCATGAGGAACACACGATCGGACGGTCGTGAGGAGATCAACGCCCAGTTGAAGGAGATCCAGAACGACTGGGAGCGCCTGGTGAAGAAGATCTCCACCACAAAAGTGCATCTCGAGACGAGCCTGCTGCAGTGGGCGGACTACAGTTCGTCGTACTCGCAGCTGCAGCAGTGGATTAACGATCGCGAGGCGAAGCTGCAGCAGGTGTGCGAGCAGAAGGTCTCCAAGGCCCGGAAAGGCCTAGTTGGACTGAGCTCTTTGGCGATCGGAGAGAGAAAGGCGAACCTGCGACAGACCAACAGCATCGTACAGGACATCGTGGCGTTCGAGCCCATGATTCAGTCAGTCACCACGAAGGCCGAAGACCTGCAACAGGCGACGCCGGCCACGGAAATCTCGATCAAATACGAGACTCTGAGCAAGCAGGCTCAGGAGTTGTACGCGAAGCAGAAGGAGACGGTCGAGCAGCATCAGGCCTTCATTGACAGCGGTAACGAATTTGTTCAGTGGATACGGGCAGCGAAAGAGAGACTCGGCAAGTGCTCGGAGCCTACGGGGGATAAGGAGTCTTTGGCCAGCAAAATCACGCAGCTCAAAGTTCTGCAGAGCGAATTGCCCGAAGGTCAGAAGAAGTTGGAGAGAGCTTTAGAGCAAGGCAACGCCGCCTGTCAGATCGCAGATGCTGAAGACAAAGAGATAATCGAGGAAGAGGTGGCGCTACTGCAAGAAGAATATGATAACTATGTGTAAGTAGAATAATTTTTTAATGTAAAAGGAAATGTAATGAGAGATTAGATTCTATACTTTTGTATTTTTATAGTATATTTATATAATATAATTTAGTATAATATATTAATATATGTATTATGGTTTATATAACAGGGACTCGCTAAATAACACGAAGAGCTTGCTCGAGATCGGCATAGTAAAGTGGACTGAATACGAGGATCAGTTCTCCGAAGCTACAGAATGGCTTACGCAAACTGAACAGTTGGTGCAAACATTTAACAAACTGCAAGATGGTCTGGAAGAGAAGAAAAACGTTCTCGAGCAGTTCCAGATTCATTTGCAAACGCTGTTTGACTGGCAGAAGGAGTTAGACCGCTTAAACATGAAAGCTCAGATGTTGCTGGAAACATGTGCCGACACGAGAATTTCGAATGCAATAACACAACTCACTACCAAGTATAATGCATTGTTATCTCTGGCTAAAGAAATAATGCGGCGATTGGAATTGCATTATCAGGTAATTACAATTTATTACTGTCTAATTATTGTAAAAATATATTTACGTAGACGTAGATAGATATGTAAAGATTTATGAATCAAAATTTTTGTAATTTCGGTTTTAAATACATTTTTTTATCACGCAAATATAACATTGTGTATATAAATACGGTAATATAATGATCAAATTCCTAAAATGTTAATTAGGAACATCAACAACACAATACCTTGTATCAAGAGTGTCAAGACTGGATCGAGCGCACACGAGATAAATTGAACGAATGCAGAGACATTCCCAGTACGTTGACCGAGGTTAATAATAAGTTACACACGTGTAAAGCTATTCGGCAGACCTTGGAGCAAGGTCAGAACAAATTGCGGTACGCTCTGGAATTGAAAGAGAAAGTCATTATGAACACGGAGCAAAACGGTGCGGCGAAGATTCAAGAAGACACCGAGAACCTAAAAAGCGAATTTGATAAACTGTTGGTCGACGTTGAAGATGTGAGACAAAGATTGTCAGCGAGAGCGAGCATGTTAGAGGAATTTAACAAGATTCATCGACTTATTTCGGATTGGTTGGAGGAGGTCGAAGGCAAGGTTCAATCAGCAGACGTTTACCGAAACGATCTCAGCGAGAAACGCGCTCTGTTAGAAAAATATAAGATCCTCCAAAGAGACATTCACAGTCATGGCGAGACGGTGGATCGCTTGAAAGTTCGTCTCACCGAGAACCCCAGCATATCGAAAAATCCTTACGAATTGACAATCAATAAATACGACAGCCTGAAGAAATTGATTTCCGAAAAGATTCGTGTAAGTAAAAGTTTTCCTTTTAAATTGCAAATAGGCATATAATATAAAACTAAAATACGTAGTATAATTGGGAAAAAGATAGTTTTAATTATTTTAATTCAAAGTTTATAGATTCTAAGTTTTTCGTGAAAACAAAACCTTATTAAAAAAGCTTGTTCTACAGTAAAAACAATTCTGGTTAAAAACGGACGAATCAGAAAATCTTGTAGAATTGATAAAATATTCTGGTTATTATAACAGAA